>JBBPBX010026893.1:0-22892 GCA_038048925.1 Garcialebias charrua
GTGAACAGAAGGGGGCTCAGCACACATCCTTGAGGAGAGCCAGTGCTGAGGGTTATGGTGGAGGAGGAGAAGTTGTGGATCTTCACGGACTGTGGTCTGTCTGTTAAGAAGTCTAGTACCCAGTTACAAATAGAGGGGCTTAGTCCAAGTGTAGATAGTTTGTCTATCAGAGTTTGGGGGATCATGGTGTTGAAGGCAGATGTGAAGTCCACAAAGAGCAGACGCACGTATGAGTCCTTCTGATCCAGGTGGGTGAGAGCAGTGTGGACCACGGAAGAAATGGCGTCCTCTGTTGATCGGTTCTCACGGTATGCGTATTGATGAGGGTCCTCGTTGATGTTGACGGTTGCCTTGATGTGGGACATGACCAGTTTCTCAAAACATTTAGCGACTATCGGGGTGAGGGCCACTGGTCTATAGTCATTCAGACCAGTCACTGTGGAGCTCTTTGGGACTGGGATGATGGTCGCGGTCTTCAGGCAGGTGGGAACTGACTCCAGTGCAAGTGAGGTGGTGAAGATGTCAGCCAGCACCTCACAGAGCTGGTCCGCACATTCCTTCAGAACTTTCCCTGGGATGTTGTCTGGTCCGGTTGCTTTATGAGGATTAATCTTTCTGAGACTGCCTCTCACTTCTGCTGCGGACACCCTGAGATGCTCTTCATCTGGTGATGAGGTGAGTCTGGTGCTAGCTGGTCTGTTTGGATCATCAAAACGTGCATAAAACTTATTGAGGGCATCAGGCAGAGATGGGTCCCTGGGGCATTGTTTGTTTTTGCCTTTGTAATCTGTTATGCATTTAATACCCTTCCACATGCTCCGTGGGTCTTGTGAGGTGAACTGTCCCTCGATCCTCTGTGCATACGTGGCCTTGGCCTTCTTAATGCCATCCTTCAGTTCATTCCTGCTCTTTCTCAGCTCCACTTTATCTCCTGACTTGAATGCAGTGTCTCTGGCTGCTAGCAAGGCGTGAACTTCTTTATTTAACCAGGGTTTCCGGTTCGGGTAGGATTTCACATATTTTTTTATGGATACATTTTCAGAGCATGTACTGATGTAACCCAGGACTGAGGAAGCGTACAGTTCCATGTCCACTGAACTTCCATCAGTGGCTGCTTCTCTGAAAACAGACCAGTTTGTCCTCTCAAAACAGTCTCTCAACATGGGGGAACTATCTTGAGGCCAGATTGTTATTTCTCTTTGTTCCGGCTTTGAGCGCCTGAGTGGGGGGAGTTCTCTTGGGGCCAGAATCAGAGAGTCGTGGTCGGAAGCTCCGAGCGGTGGGCGTGTCTTCGCCGTGTATGCCCCCTTTACATTTGTGAAGACTTGGTCGAGCGTTTTATCTCCTCTCGTAGCTGTGAAGACGTTCTTATTGAAGGCTGGGAGGGAGACTTGAAGATCAACGTGATTGACGTCCCCGCAAACAATGAAAAGCCCCTCAGGATATTTACACTGCAGCGAGGTGAGTAAGTCATGAATTTCTCCCTGGGCGTCATTAGCATTAGCATCAGGGGCTATGTAAATAACGTTGATTAAGATCACTGAATAGTCACGTGGCATATAGTGCGGGCGACACCTTTTTTTCATTCATTCAACCTTTATTTAGTCAGGTAAATCTTTTGAACCTCATGGGCTCATTTACAAAAGCGACCTGCTAAAACTAAAGAACAATGAACAGCAATGGTAGAATTTCCTTAAACAATAAACAAACAAACAATAAACAATAGAAAACAAAAGAGAAAAACAAAAAAATATTTTTTTTTTTTTAACAAAGTATCAAAAAACTAGCAAAACATTATAAGGTAGACGTATAAAATCAAAGACAGGAACAAATCTGCATTGGTTTTTGCCAGGATTCCAACAGATTCTGAAAACCATTTAGAGAAGTCAAGTTCGAGAGCTTCAGATCTTTTTGTAAGATATTCCATGAAGCAGGAGCGGAGTAGGAGAAGGCCCTTTTTCCAAGTTCAGTCCTCACTGACGGAACACTGCAGGTAATCATGTCCTGAGAGCGCACACTGTAGCTGCACTCACGCAAAGACATGTAGGAGGAGATGTATGAGGAAATGTATAATGTATAATGTAATGTATAATGTATAATGTATAATGTAATGTATGATGTATACCTTACTGTGATCAACTCCACGGCAGCTGAACAAGCTCTTTTTATCACAGCACAGTTCGTGCACCAATCTTTGTGTACGTAAATACAAACACCGCCGCCTCGCGTTTTCCCCGTAGTCTCGGTGCACCGGTCTGTTCTGAAAAAGAGCCTGTCGTCCAGCTCGTAAACAGAGTCTGGAGTTTCCTCAGAGATCCAAGTTTCCGTAAGACAAAGCACGGAGCATCTTCTCATCTCCTCCGACGTGGTCACCCTCAAACGAAGTAGATCCATTTTGTTGTCGAGCGAGCGAACGTTAGACAGAAAAAGAGCCGGCATCGGGGGTTTACCGGTTTTAGCGTCTGCCCGCAGTCTCGTCATAATTCCTGCACGGCAACCTCTCTTCTTTCCACGAGAGCACCGCTTCCTTTTCTTTCCCCTGGAGCGCATCTGCTTCCAGAAGGACGTTTTTAGCAGCTCCAATCTTCCGAGCTCTGATTTGAGTTCGTTGCTGATTTCAGCTGTGCCCTGTGGTAAATCCGCTCCGATTCTTAACAGATCAGTTCGGCTGTAATTCACCCGCAAAAAACGCGCAGAGTCAGGTACAAAAACACTATTAAAATTACTAAAAACTAGAGATGATCCGGGAACTCGTGAAGCTGCGGCTGCACTGAGCGCGGCCATCTTGGCATTACGTGGCATTACATGCATTTATTAAGGAAAAGTTCAGCTCAGACACACCTTTGCTATAATTTTCAGCAAACAAATAATTGTTTTTAAGTGTTAATCTTGTTAAAGTCCTTCCGTGCACGCTCCTGTGACCATTTGGCAGCCAATCCATTTTTGGCAAAACACCGACCCATATTTCCAGGTTGTCAGCGGTGACGCATAATAGATGCGACTTATACAGCGGTGCAACACGTTTATGGATTTTTCCACTTTATTGGACATAATTTGACTGATGCGACTTATGTGGCGGTGCGACGTGTACGGCGGAAATACGGTATTTCCCAAGTAAACAGGAACTATGTTTAATCAGGTGAAAATGTATGTAGCAACTATGCTAATGTCTAAAGACTAAAGACTAAGTTTATTGCAGCTCCTCAGACTGAAGAAGTCTTTTGGATAAAAGACGAACTGTTTCAACAAGAAGAATCCGTCCAGAGGACCTGACTCAATCTTGTTAGATTATTTAGATGTTGAAAACAGTAAAGGAAAAAAAAAACTTTTTAGATGTTTGAACTGCGTAAGAGCCCGGGCAGTAAACAGCAAATATGATCCACCACAGATTTATTTTTGAAATCGATGTGCAAATCAAGTTTTGACAGGTGTAATGTAAATATTCACCCCGTCCACCATGTCCAGCACTTCCCTCAGGACAGGGCCTGTAGGAGAGAGAAAACCAGAGCTGTCCACCACCCAGTTGGTGCTGCTCATCTCCCCCGAAGCATCCACCTCCGTCTTGGGACTTGAAGTGTCCTTCGGTGAGGGGACGGTCTTTCTCGGCTTGGCCTCATTGGGAGACTCGTCAGCAGCTGAAGTTTCCTGCAGCTTGTGGAGAAAAGTGGAGCAGCGACAGTCAGACACTTGGATAAGCACAAGCATTTGAAACGTGACATGTGATGTTTGAATAGACGTGGTGGTTGCTTACTAAAAGAAGAGGCTTCTGTTCCAGTTCTTTGTCCACACCTTCTTTATCCACCTGTGTGTTGAAGACAAAATACTTTAATACCACTGCTCATTAGGGCTGGGCGATGTGGAACAAAATTCATAGCTCGATATTTTTATGATAAATCGCGATATACGATATATATCTCAATATAATTTTCTTTCCATAAAAGAATAACAAAAGTATATTTTCTGAGTCAAAGCTTTGTCCCAGTTGTCACACAGCAACATTTATTAACAAACAGCTGTAACTCTACAAAATAAATGTCTAAAAAATGAACTATTTACATACATTATTTTTTAGACATTTATTTACACCTATTAAATAATAGTCCTCTTCAGCTGAGGGCAGCTGTGGCTGAGAGGCTAGAGCAGTCTCCTCCAATGGGAGAGCTGGGGGTTCAATTCCACCAGCAGTCACATGCTGAAGTGTTCCTGGGCAGTGGGCAACACTGAACCCCTCATTGCCTCTGATGTGTGTCCCATCAGTGTATGAATGTGATAAAGTACTGATTATTCTTTGTACAGTTCTAGTAGAGTGCTGTATGAATGGGTAAATGAGGACACAGATTGTGTTGTAAAGAGCTTTGAGTGTCTTGATAAGTGTGGCAGGATGCCCTGCGGGCATTGAATGCACCACACAAGTGCAGGGAGGTGATTGGTGGGTCTGGGGCTGGCTTCCTGTATAAAAAAGGGCCAGCCTCCAGGGTTGATACACGTCATCCGCCTTCCGGCGGCGTTTGCTGGCTGTGTCACGCGCTAGCGTAATTGGTCGCTTTAGGTCGCTATGGACTACTGTTTTAGCGACCACCGTTACAAGCTTCTTGTTTCCCTCTCTTGCTAGAGGTGGAACTTGGTGGTGAGTAAGCGCCAGTGTATCTTTCTGTTTTATACTTTTTAGATTTTAATGCTAAATATTGATTGTTTTAGTCCCTGCTGTTTGTCCTGGGTGTTCGTTTACTGCTGTCCCGACTGGTCTCTGCCTCCACCTGGGTCGTCCATCGACTGGTCCTGTGTTGGTGCCCGCTGTCTGGACGGCGTGGGGCGGGCTGCGTCACGCGTCCTGAACTGGGCCGACTGATGTCCAGCTCAACTAATTGAACAGGCGTCGGCTGGAGTGGCGTCTCTTCCGGACGACAGATCCTACCAGGGTGGACTCTGAACTGTCGTGTGACTGTTACCGAATCCCTCCAGGAGGTGACAGTACTCCTGGTTTGGTGTAGGAAGTGTGTGTGTGTGTGGTTTTCGTTTTGTCCGTACTGAAATGAATTGCACTTTTATTGTTGACTGGAGCTATTGCTGCCTTTTAAAATTGTGAATATTTTAAACTTAGCATTTTTAATTAAACAAACAACTGTGCAATTTAACTTGGTGTCAGTGTGTGAAACTGTCTCAAGCCTCCTCTGCAAACGGGCCTGCGTGCCTTTAAAGGTAACTTTTTAAGGTACAATCATTTTAATCAATTTTATTTATTTAAAATAGTATTTTTAAACTTTTTTTAAACTTCAGTTTCCCAATTTTAACCACACCCGACC
The DNA here is from genome assembly GCA_038048925.1 of Garcialebias charrua. Classification (NCBI taxonomy): domain Eukaryota; kingdom Metazoa; phylum Chordata; class Actinopteri; order Cyprinodontiformes; family Rivulidae; genus Garcialebias; species Garcialebias charrua. The sequence continues at coordinate 5,304 of JBBPBX010026893.1, forward strand.
CGGCTACATAAGATAGAAAGGTGCCTTCACGTTAGTCAGCGTGTTTATGAACTGCAGTAAAGTGAGCCTCCATTCAGAAACGTGAACAGAGTGTTTTTACAGCCTCCTACTTCCTTAAAACAAACCACAGGTAAGAGCTTATTTAGCCATGCTGAGCTTTATGAGAGGAGCAGAGAGAGGTGGAGACATTAATAAATCAGCAGTTTATCATATCGCTAAAGATACAGTCGCTCAGCTGTGGAACAAGATGGCTAAAGCATTAGCCATCTTGTTAGCCGCTAAGGACCGTATCTTTAGCGATATGATAAACTGCTGATTTATTAATGTCTCCACCCCTCTCTGCTCCTCTCATAAAGCTCAGCATGGCTAAATAGGCTCTGACCTGTGGTTTGTTTTAAGTTTTGATCTGTGATTTGTGTTCTATTCTGAATAAAATGTTAGATGTTGGCACCTCCACATCATCGCATTCAGTTTTTATTCACAATTTGTTTAGTGTCCCAACTTTTTTGGAATCCGGTTTGTATAAAACTATATTGTTTATATCGATAGTCTCAACTTATATCGCCAAATAAAATTTATCTCGATATTTAAAAATATATCAATATATCGCCCAGCCCTACTGCTCATCTGTCCTACAGGAGTCTGAGAGAACGAGAAGCCACCTGCACATCTTTAGCAACACGTGCCAGCAGCTCTTCAACTTCATGTGGCTGGAAAACCTCCCGGGCATAAAAGCCCATCTCCAGCTTGCGTTTAATGGTTGAGTTCCAGTGATTCTTCACAGCATTGTCCGTCCTGTTGACAGATCACAAGCGCTTTAGGAACAGAAGGCTTTTTTCTACAAACCAGTGACCCTCTAGCTGTGTGGTGTCTGCTGACCTTCCAGGGAGCAGCTTTGCGATCTCAGCCCAGCGGTTCCCGAGCAGACAGTGAGCCTTGTAGATGATGAGGTCCTCCTCAGCTGTCCACGAGGACTTTTTCACGTTAGGATTGAGGTGGTTGTGCCAGCGCTCTCTGCATTGCTTCCCCAGTCTGCCCTTGAGGTGCTTGGCTACCATTGCCCACTGTTTGTTACCATAGAGATTCACAAGCTCGATTACCTGAAAATACAGAGATAAAACAATTGCTCAGTATACTAATCTCAAGAAATACACAGCACCAGAGTACCACAAAACCCTGCCCACCTTTTCATCCTCCTCTTTGGTCCAAGGACCTTTGACCAGCTCTGGATCTAAGACCTTGTACCAGCGGTGCTGACACTGCTGCTCAGAGTGATTCTGAAGACAAACCAAGAGGTTGGTGTAAACAACGAACAGTCCTGATGCAAGTCTGTAATCCACGTAGATAAATGTAACCAGGCTGAATCAGGTCTTCTGGACAGATTCATCTTCTTGAAACGTTTCATCTTTTATCCAAAATACTTTTTCAGTCTGAGGAGCTGCAACAAACACAGGCCCTTTTTTTTGTACTGTATTTTCCGGAATATAGGTTGCGGCTTTTTATCATTTTTGCATGCCCTGCGACCTATATTCAGGTGCGACCTATTTATGGCTTTTTATAAAATAAGCTGATTTGTAATCATTTATTAACAAAAATTAAACTGAGACACACTCTTACAATAATGTCAGCTAACAAATATATTTTTTAGGTGTTTATCCTGCTAAAATTATTCATTTATTAAAGAAAAGTTCAGCTCAGACACATATTTGCTATAATTTTTATCAAACAATTAATTGTTTTTAAGTGTTAATCTTCTTAAAAGCCTTGCTGTGCGCTCCTGTGGCAGACATTTGCAGCAGAGCTAAACACGGTCCACATTTTGACGTAGGTGCGACCTATATTCAGGTGCGACCTATATAAGGATTTTTCCAATTCTTTGGCAATAACTGGACAATGCGACCTATATTCAGGTGCAACCTATATTCCGGAAAATACGGTATGTTAATTAAAGGAAAAGATCTGCGTTGACACGGACGAATTCTGTGTTTACATGTATCCGCAGGTAACTCCCCCGCCCTCCAGAATCTGCTGTAGTTACCATGCCGGGTCATTAGATGGCGCTATGAATGTTTGAACCTTCACCTAATGTGCATGCGTGCTGCCTCTGTCTGTTTTCCTCTGGGGCTAAAAGTTCAGCTAACAACTTCACAAATTAAAGCTGAATTTTGGATAAGAGTCGACAGATTTGACGCCAAGTGAGACCCGCTTCATCTAACAAGCTCCACACCAGTCGCTGAGTGGACCAGAACCGAGTCAACTATGTCTGACTTTAGTCCGTGATAAGCAGCTATTTACAGCAGGTAAATCAACGTTCTTAATAATGTTTGCTTGTGTTTACTTCAATCACATAACAACCAACTGAGTTTTATTTATTTATTTTTTTCCTGCGAAGTCGAGAAGCTACGGAAGCGTAGTGTAAGAAGCTGTCCTTCCAACAGGTGGACCAGTTTGGACGTGGGTCCAGTATCCAGGATGAAAACAGAGCAGAGTTCTGTTCATTAACGTAGTTACAGTTCGGTTAACGTGTTTTTAATAGTGTTCAGTTTAATTATCAGTGTTTGTGACATACAGTTTGTGGTTGTTGAATAAATAAATACAAAATAAACCTGGTGTCTTCATTTTCAACTTTAAGAACACGCAACATGTTACGCATCGTTTAAATCAAGTAACTTGAGTCCAGATAGCTTCATTTAGCTCAGATAACTTTATATATCTCCCACACTCACATAAATACTGTTTATTATTGTTAAACTGTTATTATTTAGCACATTTAGCACATTTAGAAACAAAAACTTCCTATTTTTAAATGACAGTAAAACAGAATGGATTTTATTTGGTAACAAAGATGCAACTGGCCTGGGAAATGTGAATATTAACTTCAGTGACAGTGTGAAAAACCTTGGAGTGACCTTTGATAAAGCTTTACACTTTGACAAAACACATCGCCTCTGTTGTCCGGTCTGGATTTTTTTATTTACGTCTTTTAAAAAAGGTCAAACCCTTTTTAAACCGTTGTGACTTGGAGAAGGCTGTTCATGCTTTTATCAGTTCTAGGCTCGATTATTGTAACGCTCTGTATGTTGGTGTGCCTCAGTCAACACTGAGCCGCCTCCAGCTTGTTCAGAATGCAGCAGCTCGCCTTTTAACCAACACTCCTAGATGGGACCACATCACACCTGTTTTATTCTCACTACATTGGCTTCCTGTCCGTTTTAGGATAGATTTTAAACTTTTATTATTTGTTTTTAAAGCTCTGAATGGCCTCGCTCCTACTTATATAACGGAGTTGTTAAGTTTCCCCGCCCGCTCCAGGTCTCTGAGGTCAGATAGCCAACTCTTGCTCTCTGTTCCACGGACAAAATATAAACGTTGGGGTGACCGTGCCTTTTCTGCGGCCGCACCTCGACTCTGGAATACACTCCCACTTGAGCTACGCCAGATTACTGAACTTGGCCCTTTTAAATCAAAGCTTAAGACTTTTTTATTCAAACTGGCTTTTAGTAATTAAATATGTGGTGACATTTCTGGTTTTATTTTTGCTTTTATGTTGTGTTTTTCTTGATTTTTAATCTGTCTTTTTAAGTACTGCACTGTTTTTTGTTAAGCACTTTGGTCACCACCACCGTGGTTGTGTAAAGTGCTATATAAATGAATAAATGAATTAAATGAACAGTACACGTGGGTGTACCGAACCGTTTCGGTATGCCACGTTCGGTTCGGTCCACCTGCGTACCGTTTCGTTTTTTTTCACTCATTGAACGTTAATATGTGCGCCGCGGAACAAAATTTCCTGGGCGCGTTTCAGCACGGAGCTATTATCGCGCAGCACGCGCAGCATTAGTAGCCATTAGCTGCTCGCTCCGGTCTCCTGTTTGGGAACGTTATGGCTTTCTTGTTAAGACGAGCGCACATTCAAAGCTGTGTGTGTGGACGTTGTTTCATGAAGACTCTGCAGCAGCAACACGTCTAACGTGAACGCGCTGGAAACTATGTCATCCGAACGTGAACCAAGAAACAGCAGCTGTTACAAAAACAGCGCTAACAACAGCAGCTGCATTTAAACTACTTCATCGGGTAATTCAGATCGGTCCAGAGCAATAACACAAACTGTATGGGTTTTTAAATCTCTGAATCTAAGTCAGAATGTTGTTATATGCGCAGGCTTTAAAGTTATTGATCCTCGCTACGAGACATCCATCACTCAAAAAGTTCATCACTTTATGAAAAAACCAACTGATATTGTCAACCAGCCCTGGAGCTCATTAAAGCCCTGATGATGATGATGATGAGTGAGAGATTCAACCGTTCAAGAAGAGGTATATGTTCTTTTATTATTATTATCTAAATAATCTTTTTTATCCATCCATCCATTTTCTTCCGCTTATCCGGGGTCGGGTCGCGGGGGTAGCAGCCTAAGTAGGGAGGCCCAGACTTCCCTCTCCCCAGCCACTTGGAGCAGCTCCTCCGGGGGAATCCCAAGGCGTTCCCAGGCCAGCCGAGAAACATAGTCCCTCCAGCGTGTCCTGGGTCTTCCTCTGGGTCTCCTCCCGGTGGGACATGCCCGGAACACCTCACCAGGGAGGCGTCCAGGAGGCATCCTAACCAGATGCCCGAGCCACCTCAACTGGCTCCTCTCGATGTGGAGAAGCAGCGGCTCTACTCCGAGTCCCTCCCGGATGACTGAGCTTCTCACCCTATCTCTAAGGGAGAGTCCAGCCACCCTGCGGAGAAAACTCATTTCAGCCGCTTGTATCCGAGATCTCGTTCTTTCGGTCACAACCCAAAGCTCATGACCATAGATGAGGGTGGGAACGTAGATCGATCGGTAAATTGAGAGCTTTGCCTTTCGACTCAGCTCTCTCTTCACCACGACAGACCGGTACAGCGCCCGCTTCACTGCGGATGCTGCACCTATCCGCCTATCGATCTCACGCTCCAGTTTTCCCTCATTCGTGAACAAGACCCCGAGATACTTAAACTCCTCCACTTGGGGCAGGACCTCCTCCCCGACCCGGAGAGGGCATGCTACCCTTTTCCGGCTCAAGACCATGGCAGCCCCTCCCTGGGCTGCCACCTTACCGTGGTGGAGGGGTTTGAGTGTCCCAATGATCCTAGGAGCTATGCTGTCAGGGGCTTCATGCCCCTAGTAGGGTCACCCAAGGCAGACAGGTCCTAGGTGAGGGACCAGACAAAGTGCAGCCCAAAAACCCCTATGATGAGTGAAATAAATGGACTAAGTTTTCCCTCGCCCGGACGCGGGTCACCGGGGCCCCACTCTGGAGCCAGGCCCGGAGGTGGGGCACGCTGGCGAGCGCCTGGTGGCCGGGCTTTTACCCATGGAGCCCGGCCGGGCACAGCCCGAAGAGGAGACGTGGGTCCCCCTTCCCATGGGCTCACCACCTGTGGGAGGGGCCAAAGGGGTCGGGTGCAATGTGAGATGGGTGGTGGCCGAGGGCGGGGACCCTGGCGGTCTGATCCTCGGCTACAGAAGCTGGCCATCTTTTTTATTTAAAATCATAATCTTATTAACTTTTTTTTTATTTTTATCTCTTTGTGTTTTATTTCCAGTCTGGGACAGAGGTAGCTGCTCTCTTCTTCCACTTCAGGGACAGACATCCACCAGAGATCACCTGCAGCTAAGAAGTGTGTGATGACTGAACTGAACTCTGAACTTTTCCAGGACCTGTCCCACCTGGAGGAGCAGGTCCAAGAAGAGGTTGTGAGTACAGTAATGAGGACAAATACAGCCACACTGCTGCTACTGGACAAAAACTTGATTAGTTAGATTGTAAACAGTCTGTTGCTGCTTATTGTTCTGGTTCTGACTGTTATTGTATTTATTAAGATTTTTATTATTGTTAATATAGTTTATTTATTGTAGAGTGCTGTTTATTTAAAATATCATCCAAATGGGTCACTTTTATTTATTACTACAATACAATACAAACATATTTTTGGCATATTTTCAAAATAAACATTTTGTAAGTCTTTATTTTGTCTTTTTTTTGGTACCGAAAATAAACCGAACCGAGCCCTCCTTGTAGTTGAACCGAACCAAAATGTGATTTTAGCGTACCGTTACACCCCTATATACGCCTGCCTCGTTCAATAAACAGTGATAATAGAACTGGATCAGACTGTGTCTCTTCCAACACAGATGCAGCTACATTCAGGTGTAAATTAATTAAATATGAGACTCAAAATATATTCCATCAGTCGTAGTTCAAAAAGCAGTGTGTGTCCGCCTCCATTGTTGATAGAAATGCCGTCTGTCCATGCTGCGCGCATGTGGTTCAAACAAAGGTGCAGCGGGAGATGTTTATGTTATCAACGGGGGGTCAGCAAAAAACCTCCACTCTGGAAGGTGGATTCAGAAACCTTCGGACTCAAAGAGGGGGGCCAGTGGTGTCGTGTAAACTATCGGCAGAATCGCAGAGAGAAAGCTACAGTTTCACTCAAAATATGTGCAGTGTAAACGGCCTCTTACATGACACACTGGCCCCCTCTTTGAATCCGGAGGTTTCTGAATCCACCTTCCAGAGTGGAGGTTTTTCGCGGACACCACCCCCCACTGATAACTTAAACATCTCCCGCTGAGCTTTGTTTGAACCACATGCACGCGTGGACAGACGGCATTTCCATCTACAACAATGGTGGTGTTCTGTCCAGCCAGTATACAGGTCATGGTAGCATACATTTAGTTAATGCGCATGCGCAGTTTGCAAGAAGCCCATGACGTGCAGCGGAGCCGTCTGATCACCCTACACGGAAAGATACGACCAAAAAGTATGTCAGTAAATTGTTTTAGTGCACAGTACACATGGTATTATTGTGTATTTACACAATTTACAGTGTGCATGAATTTTCAGAACCGTAAGTAAATCGTTTTTATTATGACGCTTTGCGTGTAATATGTGCGCAACTTCAGGAGCGAAAACTGCGTTTGTTTATGTGCGAACAGTGCAAGCGAAGTTAGTCCGAGCTTTATGAATTTAATTTAAACAATATAAGGACAATGTAATCAGTCTGCTACCTGAGCAGAGGAGGGAGGGATGGGGGACGAACTGAAGAAGTGGTTGCAGATTACTTCTAGTAGCATATTTAGCTTAATCTACTAGCATATCACGGTGAAGCAATGAACAAGCTGAAAAGCTCTGAAACAAGTGGAACACAATCTTATTTATCTTGAAGCAGAGACAGAGCCCAGCTAAAGGTTTCTGAATCCACCTTCCAGAGTAAGGTTTTTCACTGGGAGAAAGTGCTGCTTATAAAGGCTCACCCATAGCTCTGCGTATGGCCATACGCGTGTCCGTGCGCGCGTACTGTACGCAGGCAGTTCAACCGTACTGCTCAGCGTTCGTTCTCGCGTTCATTCTCGCGTTTTCGCACCAAATTCTTGACGTCATTTGAGCAGCTGCAGCGCAGAGCGTTTACCTACGGGACAAATTGAGGTCGCTGATTGGTCATTTGCTGACACGCCTACTGAATTGATTGACAGGTCGGGTGGGGAAAAAAAAGGTATGAGCTGCAGCCGTAACGGTGTTCTGTGTTTATATGTTAATAAAAAGTTCTAAAAAATAAAATAAAAACAGGGAGCGCTGGTCCAGCACACCAGGAAATCTGCAGAACCTCGCGCAGCCACGTTGGACCCGAGTTTAATTCGCTCGTGACAAATTCATTAATTTCCTCATCATTTCAGTCATGGAGTCAGCGGAGGAGGAAGCGATCACTTGACTTTTGGCAAAAAACAAAAGAAAAGTCCAGATCAGGGATGAAGAAGAGGAATTTAATACATTTGTGTCACATACAAAACAGTCCGGCGCCAGGCAGTTTATTGTGAGACAACGCGTTTGCGTTCGCGGTCGTAAAATTTGAGCATGGTGCGTTCGTGCCCGCGTTCAAACGCTTGTGCCTCTGCGTTCGAACGGCGTTCGGCCCAACGCAGAGCTATACTGGGGCCTTAAGACTGAGTTTGTTGCAGCTCCTTGCACTGAAGACGTCTTTTGGATGAAAGGACAAGAAGAATCCGTCCAGAGGACCTGACTCACCCTGGTTAGATTAACAATGAACAGCTAAACATTAAGCGTAATGAGGTGTGACTCACTGGGATGAAGTTAGCAATGTGTTTCCAGTCACTGGATCCAAGTTTGTGAACCAGAACTTTCAGCTTGTCATCCTGCAGCATGAACATGTTCAGGTTTGTGTCCCATGAAGCTAAAGCAACTGCAACAGGAAGTGTCAGCCATTACCTCGTCCTGGGTCCATTTCACCTTCACCTTCCAACCATCCCTTGGATCAGCCACGTCAGAATCCGTGTCTTGGTGCATGGCTTCATCTCCATCTTCACTGAGAAACAGATGTGCAGGAGAACAGCTGCCAGACAGTCCAAAACAACCCACCTCACGGAAAACTGCATCTGAACAAGTTTACTTTGTGCTTTATTAATTGTACTGTACTATATGGTTTAACAAACATTATGACAAAATGATGTATTACATCTGTGTGTGATTTACAGACTGTTTAATCAATAATCGAGCTCAGAAAAAGGGCGGCAGTCTGAGAGTCCAACACGAAGAAGTTTGTGTAAAACGAACAATAAACGGAACGTGGAGCCATCAGGCGACAAGTTGTGTTCATTCTGAAACTTTTACTAAACAAAGAGACGTGTCTCACCCGCGCGCCCACCAAGACATGTCCTCTGCTTTCCTGCTGTCACACCGTGATTTCACTCCCGGTTGTGCACGTCATGTGTGCACATGTAGAGGATGTTCCCGCACTTCACCGCCTCTGCGGGGGTCCTCTGGATGCGGGGTTCCTCTGGATGCAGGGTTCCTCTGGATGCGGGCTCTGGCGGGTCTTGGGCCTCCGTGTTCAACTGAACTGTGTCCGCGCTTTGCTGTTTCTATCTCGCGCCCTTCTGTGATCAGTGACGTGTGTTGCGCTCTGCGCATGCGCAATCCATCGAGAACGAACCCTCCGGTGGGACTTTCAAAATAAGATGTCTAACGACGACTACAATATGATCGCTTTTCTTAGCTTAAATTCATCAAACATAACGCTGTAATAATTAAAGGAGAAAAACATATAGAAGTAAATAAATAAAACAAAGTGTAGTCAGCACAAAAATAAACAGCTGTAATACATTTTGTGCTATAAAAAAGTTTACAGTACTGCCAAAATGTACCCACTTCAGCAAGGCAAGAGGAGCTTCTCTTATGGAAGCGGTTGTGGGACATATTTAAAACTAAAATGGTTTCTCTCTTTCCTGATCCACATGAACAGATACGAGGACCAGACTGGGGCTAAATTGATTGTTTCTGAACTACTGTACACAGGAGAATACTACTCACTCTTCAATGGGCTGAAAATATCTAACCACTGAGATCAATAATTTGTTTAGACTCAAGCTAATCCATCCATCATCCTTCCATGGACTTATATAATATCACCTTTCTTTCTTATCAAGACACTCAAAGCTCTTTATTCATTCATTCATTCAACCTTTATTTATACAGGCTATCCTCATTGAGCCACGGGGACTCATTTACAAGAGGGACCTGTTTCACTCACACCCAGGGTCAATTTAGAGTTACCAATCAGCCTAACATGCATGTTTTTGGACTGTGGGAGGAAACCGGAGCACCCGGAGAAAACCCACGCATGCACGGAGAGAACATGCAAACTCCACCCAGAAAGGCCCCCGGACCGGGATTTGAACCTTGGACCTTCTCGCTGAGAGGCAGCAGCTCTACCAGTTGTGCCACCGTGCTTAACAACACAATCTGTGCCTCATTTACCCATTCATGCAGCACTCTACTAGATCTCTACAAAGATAAAGCATTCTAAAGAGACTAACACTGATGGGACACACATCAGAAGCAGTGAGGGATTCTACCCTGAGGCTGTTAGACTCATGAATCCCTGGTCAGGATTATCACTGTGAAAATTACTGTGGAAAAAAAAATCACTGTAATGCCACTTGATTGTTGACCTGTGCTGCGGACTATCCTTGATGCTGATCTCATGCTGATTTGCTTCATGTTGCTGTGTTCATTCATCCTCATCTGCTCACACAGACTCATGTTCGTGCTGCTGTTTGGCACGTTGTTTTGTACTAGCAATGCTTAGTGTATTCTTAGTTTAGTGTATTTCTTAGTTCATATCTTAGATCTTATTAGTTTTTCTTTTGTATTTTTATTGGATGTAACTGTGACCATACAGTTTCATTCCACCTCATGCACCACATGTACTGTGAATGACAGTAAAGACACCTTGACCTTGAGAACTGAACAAACAAATTATCCTTCATAGCACCCTCAGTAAAATGCCAGCTTCATAAATGATTTGTTGAAATAGCACAAAAACTGTAAAACGAGAAAGATGCTGAAAAACGCACAGAAGAAAACTGGATCACAATAGAGTGAAAACATTTGCATTACTAGAAGAAATGAAGAGTTGTGGAAGAAACAGGGCACTGCTGTAACGTCACACGTAAAATCTACACACACAGTAAACACAATATGTATAGTGAAGACACGTACCACAGGTAAACATGAACACTGTGGAGAAGACGAGACTGTGGCACATATTTTATTTTACTGACAGAAGTACAAAAGGAAAATAATTGATTTGATTGACAGTCCAACTAAATGAAAGTAAGACACATTCCACCATTCACACCAGAGGACATGTTGTTATTGAGTGTCTTCAGTCCAGAGGACATGTTGTTGTCCCTCCAGTCCAGGTGGTGGCAGTGCTCCACCCAGCTGATGTTTACCAGCTGCCACAGATCATCAGTGATGAGCTGCTGAGCCTCCAGCTGAGTCACTCAGCAGCAGCTTCAGGAGCAGCTCACTGGTTTCTTGTGGACACAATGGAGAAGGAGAATGTCCTTAAAGGTGAGCTGCTTTGTGGTTTTCCGTAACACAACTATTGATGACAAGTCCTTATTCCAAATGTTTTACGTTAAAGGGAAGCAAAGCTTCAAGTGCTCCTCTCCATCAGAGCTGGACAAGATTTTTTTTGGAGAACAGAGTTTGTTGTCTGCTTTATCTCTGGAACAACCGTCTGGATGGAAGTCATCAACCGGCGCAGTGACTGAGGGATCTGAAAGCAGGGCCTCTGTCCTGGCTTCCCTCTGCTTGTCCACGGACATCATTTCTCCTGGTCGTGAGTTTTTATTCCACAACTCCAACCTGCAAGAGCCCGACAACGGTCACCTGACTGTACCTTCACAGGGGAAGTCCTCCACTCCCAACATGCTGGTCCAAAAGCCTAAAAAAACCCCGTCTTTTGATCAGTCCTACAGTGATCTCACAGCTTCACAGATTTCATGGGATGTGTCCCTGATCAAAGCGGAGACCAGCAGCCCCCGGTTCTTTGTGGATTCCAGTGCTCAGGAGCAGACCTGCAGTCCCAAACCACAGCCGCACTCTGTGGCTGAAGTTTCTCCCTGACCCAACATCTGGACAAAACTAATCAAACAGCTCACCCCTGTCTGTGCCTCCAGCTCTTACATCTACCATCAAGGGTGAATGGAATTATAGAACACAAATGCACTTTAATTTTTATTTAATAAATTCTAATAAAGAAGGAATTGCATTTATATGTAAATCTCATGTTTGACATTTTTACAATTCATTTGAATAAAAATAAAACCTTTTCTACGTGTAATTTCTAAATGTTCCTCAACTTAAATTCCAGCTTTGGTCCCCGTCCATTAGATCAACTTGTTTCTGGTTCTGATCCCAGTGGAGTGACTGGTGCGACTGTGTCCATGTCGTGCTCCTGCATACACCAAGAGGTTTGCTTTAGACGAGGACTCAACATGTCACAACTTGACGTTGGTAAAGCACGCTCCTTACCTGGTTGAGTTTCTTAAACTCCACCACCTGGAAGAAAATGTGCTCCAGGATGTGCTTGGCATCCCTCTGTGCTTTGTCCAGTTTGGGAGTCACGCCCAGGATTTCACCACATTTCCGTACATAGAACTCGAGGTCGTCGTCGGTGCCTGTGAAAGGAGCCACTGGTCAGTGAGTGCACGTACCTGAACCTGTTTAGGCTCCAGTACGTCTTGAGGGACCTTACATTTGTTGGTGACCTGCGCGAGGCGAACTTTCTCAGAGGAAAATGTTTCATCTAAATCAAACAGGTCCAGCATTGGAGGAGGCAAATCCCTTAAGGCCGGTGGGAAAACCTAAAGAGGAAAAGAATTGTTTAAAATCGAGAGATTCTAGATGAAGGTACTTCCTATCCTCCTGTTTGCTCCATGACTGGGGGACAGTAAATGGAAAAGCTGCTGCTAGTGGCTCATTAGGGGTCACCATAGTAACCAGCATACTCTTGTCTCTCACTCTCTTGGTGAGACAGAGTCAAACTTAAGCTTCAAATAAACTTGAACAGTAAAAGGTAGAAAGAGGTGGTGGTGAAACGTGAACTGGTTGTGTACCTTCAGTGTTTTAGGGAGATCTTATTTCAGCTTCTCTTCTTCAGGGGTCACTACAACGAACTAACTCGCTCGAAGACTTGGCAAGTGTTTTTACGCCGTATGCCCTTCCTGACTCAACCACAGACCACCGAGCTACCATACTAGGGTTGGGCGGGCTTGGCGATATGGACCAAAATTAATCTTGCGATATTTTAAAGATAAATCGTGATATATCTTTTTTTATTTTATTTCCATAAAGTAATAACAAAAATATATTTGAGTCAAAACTATGTCCCAGTTGTCACAAAGGCACATTCGTTAACAAACAGCTGTAACTTTATGGGGGCCGAGATGGGACAGAGGCAGTCGACCAGGGACCCAAAAGCCCCAGGTTCAAGCCCCAGTCATAACACTTCTCGTGATGTCTCTGAGCAGGATACCCTATCCCCCATTGCTCCAGGTGCCCCCAATAGCTGCCCACTGCCCCACCTGGTGGTGAATGGGCTAAATGCAGAGAGCCAATTTATTAACTGTATAAAATAAATGTCTAAAAATTTTAACTATACATATATTAAAGTTTATTAGAAATTTATTTACATATATTAAATTATCTCTTCAGCTGCACTGCCTTCGTGTTAGTAAGCGTGTGTGAAGCAGCAGGTGAGGGGCTGTTTGTATTTAGCGAGGGAGGAGGGGCCGCATGAAGTTAGTGACACAGACGGGCAGAAAAAGAACACAGATGTTCAAGACTCACAGTGATGGTCGCACAAAATTAATAAATCAGCAGCTTATATCGCTAAAGACACGGTCTTTAGCAGCTAACAAGACTGCTAACTTTAGCCGTCTTGTTAGCTGCTAAGGACTGTGTCTTTAGCGATATGATAAGCTGATTGATGTCATGCTCTCACTGTTCCTCTCACAAGGCACAACACAGCTAAATTTATTCCGTGGTTTGTTTCATGGAATGAGGACAGTTTTTCTTGTACAATTTATACTTTTGTCAGGTGTAACTGGGACCCTGTGTACACAATTTCGTTCCACCACATGTACCACATATGATGCGAATGACAAAGAAACCTGGACTTTGAAGTCAACTGTTGGAGCTGCAGTTCCACACAGCTTCATACTGTACTCCACTTGTAGTGCTGTTTTAAATAAAAGATGTGTTGAGACTTCTTTTCGACGTTGTCTACAAGAAACATTTTTCTGCTGCTCATCTGACAATTTAAATCCAAACCATCTCCAGATAACAGCCATTGTGTTTCTTTTTGCTCAGCAGCTAAGATACTCTTCCATATCCTCATAGACATATGTTGTTACATAAAGTTCAAGCAGATGTTTTATTAAAATGAAACAGTGAGTGTAATATATGAAAGTTATCACAGGGCCAGTTTAGTCACATAACTCCACTTTCTGAAACCTGTTTAAACTTTGAATGATGTTTGAGCTTCAACGAGGAGAGATCTTTTACTTCAATAAATCCTTTTGATGTCTACAGAGACATTTTGTGCAGGAGGAGGTTTGAACCAAATTTTGTGACGTAAATGAAAGTGCAATGAGCGCATCAATCACCAGGGTGCTTGTTTAATCAGCATTTCTAGACAGAGTTACCTGTTTACATGTGTGGGCTGTAGAAATAGAAACTCACAGCAGGCTCTAGCTGAGGCAGCGGGGTTTCAAACCACGGCGTGATGAGCTGCAGGGTCTCATGTTTGACTTGCAGCTGGGTGCAGGCACTGCAAACACCAACAAAGGTTTAGGTACGAGGGGACTGAATGGTGCGATGCAGTCATGTTGCGTTCTCACCTTATGACCTGGGGTAACGTGTCGGTGGACAAACTGAACAAAGACCTGTTGAAGAGAGACGTGAAGTCTCGGGGGTTCTCATCGCCTTCTTGTAAACAGCCTCTGAGCTGTCCTGACAGACACCCTATGTCCGGCAGCATGGTGTAATCCGTCATCTAATACACAAAGGATGAGTGAGCTTAATAGACCTTTTACCAGTTTACGTCATCACACAAAGCACGCCTGAAACGAACGTTATGATTGGACGGCAAAATGCTGCGTCGATTCGAAATCGGAAGTAGGGGCTAAGTAGGAAGGAGCCGAGGAGCTTTGTAATGATAGCGAGTTGTAATTTAGAAGCTTGTTTTCTTAAAATAGTGAACAACCACTGGTCAAAATGCCTGAACATCGTGCCGCAGATACGAGAGGAGGTGATTGTGTGCGCTGATGGAAAATGGGGAAATCCTTCAGGCTTTTTGCGAACGTCCAACAGGGTGAGTCGTTGTGTGTAGTTGTCAACAACCTTTATATCCAAGCGTCAGAAATAAATGTTTTAAATTTCTCACACCAATACTTCTGATATTTAGACTGATTTGGTTATTGTTACAGGTTTAACATCTTCTGTTAGCTGCTATAACTAGCACCATGTCTTCATAAGAGCCGTCAGTATTAGCACAGTATGTAAACAAAAACATGACGTTTGAGTCACACAAATGTTCACAGCGTCCTTATTTCTTATTTGATTTCTGTAAACTATGTCTTAAATACAACCTGAGACAATTGGTGATGTTGTGATTTGAAAAATAAGAACTATCCCAAGAGATACATTTATTAGCTTTCCTGGGAAAATTTAATTATCTTTGAGAACGTATTTACTTTTGACACGCTGTTTATACAGCTTACACTTTATTAGACGTAAAGTTAAATGTGTGAAAATCTTAAATATATTACAAACAATATATTTTGCATGTGAATTCCATAATGACACATACAATATGGTTGTATACTGTATTGTGTTTTTCAGACAACTGGTGCACTCGTGCACTATACCTACGTCTGGATTTTCAGCATCAATCTGATTCAGCTGGATGTTGTTGGTCATGAGCCACTGAAGCACAACGTCCTACAATAAAATGAAGCAAAGAAAAAGACTGAAACTCTGAACCGCTCTAAACTTCTGACATTAAAGGTTCTTGAACTCACCAGGATTTTACCATTTTCCTCTTTGTCTACATACTGATCACTGAACATGTAGCAAGAACCCGAAACCGCCAGTTTACCAGACTTCTTCAGGATCACATAAAATATCTCTGAGAACATTTTTACAGACGTTCAAAGATATAACGGTTAGTAAAAATGACAGAAAACTCTATGGACCTTCCCCTGATAGAAGGACAGGACAGGCCTGTTGAGCGGGAAGCAGACTGAACCAGTGGACAGGACCGCCACAGCGGGCTTCATCACGCTCAGCGTGGCTCCATACGGATACACAAAGGTGAGCGCTCTGCACAAAAAAACAGCTGTACAGTGAAAAAACAAAGATTTGCTGGAGTAAACAACATAGAAGCAAATTATTTACTGGGCGTCGTTTTGTTCATCTTCAGTCTCTCCTGCGACCAGTTTGCCGGCAGCTCGACTGATCTCTCTGAACAAAAAGAAGACATTTTAAATTTAGAGCTTAAAACGCATTTACAGAAATACTGAGATCAGAGAAAGGGTTTGTTAATTTCTATCCACCTTATTCCTGGGGCTCTACTTTATAAATTATTCTGGGTACAGCTTCCTGTCAGACAGGAAGTAGCAGTAAGCATTGGTTAACCATGGTAGAGGAGCATGGACCACAATTTATTTGAAAGTCTAAAAAAGCTAAGTCTGGTCCTCTGGACATTCAAAAAATAAAACAAAACAAAACAAAAAGCAATAAAACTGTAGAAACGTTTCGTCTTTTGTCCGAAAGACTTCCTCAGTCTGAGCTGCTG
This sequence comes from Garcialebias charrua, assembly GCA_038048925.1. Lineage (NCBI taxonomy): Eukaryota > Metazoa > Chordata > Actinopteri > Cyprinodontiformes > Rivulidae > Garcialebias > Garcialebias charrua. The sequence continues at coordinate 21,495 of JBBPBX010026893.1, forward strand.
TATTCAGCTCAGTCTTATAAATAGCACCCTCTCACAGTGGATCAACCAGTTGGCTGATGACAGCTGAAACCAGCTGCTCACATGATCAAGGAGGACCATCAGCCTAACGATGGATCGTTAGCACCCTGATGGTTGTTTGCTATTCACAGAGGGCTGAGTGATACTAGCAATAACAGCATTGTAAGAGGGGGACAGTTGAACCCGGAGGCCTCCACCTCTGTTTAATGATGGACGGTTTCTTTTCACAAAGATGGCCTCCTTTACTCCTCTCTCAAACCATCGTTCCTCTCTATCAAGGATGTGAACATCTTCATCCCTGAAAGAGTGACCGCTGGCCTGGAGATGAGTGTAGACTGCAGAGTCCTGACCTGATGATGTTGATCTTCTGTGCTGGGCCATCCTTTTGGCCAGTGGCTGTTTAGTTTCCCCGATATAAGACTGATCACAGCCCTCCTGACACTGAACAGCATACAGGTAGTCCCCGACTTACGAGCGCTCTGACCTACGAGGTTCCGGACTTACGAGCTGGCGAATTTTTGGAAAAAACGCAAAAAATACAGTTTTTCTGTGTTTTTTCACCACAGTTCGTTAGCTAAACATGTGGACACACGTTTCCGATCATTTTTATGCACTCGTAAGCAGTTTTTCGATGAAAAACGAGTGTTTGTAGTCGCGCTAGCAAAACCGTTCCAATTTACGAGCGAAATTCCGGACTTACGAGACACGTGGCGGTCGTTCCGAATTACGAGATTTCCGTGTTACGAGCAACTCGTTGTAACGGATCTCGCTCGTAAGTCGGGGACTACCTGTACACAATATTACTCTGTTTGTGCCGGGGGACTGGATCTTTGGGATGAACCAGTCTTTGCCGTAATGTATTTTGGGGTTTAAAAGCCACTGGGACGTTGTGTTTAGAAAATAAACGTCTCAATTTCTCTGAAACTCCCGCAACATACGGAATGACCACTGGTCTGGGTTCCTTCTTTTCACCTGATGGCTGGCTGGAGTCCTGTTTGGGTTTCTTCTCTGCTTTCAGGAAGGCCCAGTTAGGATATCCACATTCTCTAGACTCTAGAGAATGTGGATATCATTTCTAAATTTTGATGATGCATTTTTAACATGCAGGAAAGTGTTTTAACAAAACTGTTTTTTTTTTTATGTCCAGAGGCCCAGACTTAGCTTTTTTAGATTTTTCCTGGATTATTGAGCATGCATCAGGGTATTTAACAAAACAGTTTGTTGACTAAATGTTTTAAAACGTGCAATCACTGATCAGTTTTTTCATGTGTAATGCACTAAAATGTTAAACTGAGTAAAAGTGTAAAAGGACAATTAATTTAATGTTAATATTTTTATAATTTATTTATTCTTTGCACTAATACAAAGAAAAAAAGTGGA
>JBBPBX010026893.1:22939-37723 GCA_038048925.1 Garcialebias charrua
ACTGAGTAAAAGTGTAAAAGGACAATTAATTTAATGTTAATATTTTTATAATTTATTTATTCTTTGCACTAATACAAAGAAAAAAAGTGGAATTTTGGAATGAGTATTCTGGTCTGGCCCCCTTGAGATCAGATTAGCTGTATGCGGCCCCCAGATCAAAATGAGTTTGACACCCCTGCTCTAGAGCCTGTCTTGTGTGTGATTTCTCCTTCTGTCTGGCTCCTGAGTTAGTGGGGACGCTGTCTGCTCTGTGATACAGAGTCCTGATGACTCCTAACTTGTGCTCCAGAGGGTGATGGGAGTCAAACTGTAAATACTGGTCTGTGTGTGTGGGTTTGCGGTACACCTCAGTTTGCAAATTTCCTCTATCAGAAACTGAGACCTCACAGTCCAAGAAAGCCAACCTGCCATTTTTTACATCTTCTCGTGTGAACTTGATATATTTATCCACAGAGTTGATGTGATCAGTGAAATGTTGGACTTCCTGAGATTTAATTTTAACCCAGGTGTCATCAACATACCTGAACCAATGACTTGGTGGTCTCCCTGAAAAGGACGTCAAGGCTTTCTTTTCTACCTCCTCCATGTACAGGTTGGCAACAATAGGAGAAACTGGAGACCCCATAGCACACCCATGTTTCTGCCTATAATATTGCTCCCCATATGTGAAGTAGGTTGACTGCAGGCACAGTTTCAAGAGTTGACACAGTTGCTCTGTGGAAAGCGTGGTCCTGCTGTTCAGAGTGGTGTCTGATTTTAACCTTAAACAGACCACCTCTACTGCCTCATCAACAGGAATGCACGTAAAGAGTGATGTGACATCAAAAGAGACCATTGTTTCATCAGTCTCCATGATGACATCCCTCACCTTATCCACAAAGTCCATGGTGTTCTGTATGTGGTGTTCTGAGCTGCCAACTAAAGGGATGAGTACAGTTCACACGAGAAGATGTAAAAAATGGCAGGTTGGCTTTCTTGGACTGTGAGGTCTCAGTTTCTGATAGAGGAAATTTGCAAACTGAGGTGTACCGCAAACCCACCCACACAGACCAGTATTTACAGTTTGACTCCCATCACCCTCTGGAGCACAAGTTAGGAGTCATCAGGACTCTGTATCACAGAGCAGACAGCGTCCCCACTAACTTAGGAGCCAGACAGAAGGAGAAATCACACACAAAACAGGCTCTAGAGAAATGTGGATATCCTAACTGGGCCTTCCTGAAAGCAGAGAAGAAACCCAAACAGGACTCCAGCCAGCCATCAGGTGAAAAGAAGGAACCCAGACCCAGACCAGTGGTCATTCCATATGTTGCGGGAGTTTCAGAGACATTGAGACGTTTATTTTCTAAACACAACGTCCCAGTGGCTTTTAAACCCCAAAATACATTACGGCAAAGACTGGTTCATCCCAAAGATCCAGTCCCCCGGCACAAACAGAGTAATATTGTGTATGCTGTTCAGTGTCAGGAGGGTGATCAGTCTTATATCGGGGAAACTAAACAGCCACTGGCCAAAAGGATGGCCCAGCACAGAAGATCAACATCATCAGGTCAGGACTCTGCGGTCTACACTCATCTCCAGGCCAGAGGTCACTCTTTCAGGGATGAAGATGTTCACATCCTTGATAGAGAGGAACAATGGTTTGAGAGAGGAGTAAAGGAGGCCATCTTTGTGAAAAGAAACCGTCCATCATTAAACAGAGGTGGAGGCCTCCGGGTTCAACTGTCCCCCTCTTACAATGCTGTTATTGCTAGTATCACTCAGCCCTCTGTGAATAGCAAACAACCATCAGGGTGCTAACGATCCATCGTTAGGCTGATGGTCCTCCTTGATCATGTGAGCAGCTGGTTTCAGGCTGTCATCAGCCAACTGGTTGATCCACTGTGAGAGGGTGCTATTTATAAGACTGAGCTGAATACAGCAGCTCAGACTGAGGAAGTCTTTCGGACGAAAGACGAAACGTTTCTATATTTTTTTGCTTTGTTTTGTTTTATTTTTTGAATGTCCAGAGGACCAGACTTAGCTTTTTTAGATTTTTCTACCTGGATTATTGAGCATGCATCAGGTTATTTGAAAGTAATTTACATTCAGTTTATCAGATAAAATACTGATTTTGTTTTGCTTACATTTATTTAACAACCATAAAGTTGACTAAAATAGCTGTGCTGAGTTCAGGTACCTGTTGTGTTCACAGTTGCAAGAACAATCAGACCAAACTAAATCAGTAGCTACAACAACAGTGTTCGGAACACGGACCCAAAACAAAAACGATGTTTCTGTGAAAAGCAGTATAGTTTCCATTGTCTACTTGCAGATGAGGAATTAAGAAGAATGTGGCTGAAATATCTGAACTTGAAGAGACCACCCAAAACTCTGTGTGTGAACTCATATCAACGGAGGAAAACCTGAATCCTACTTTGTTTCTGGATGACAATAAACCACCGGAGAAGAGACAGGATCCTCAGAAGGATTGAAAACAGTGACAAGAATATCAGGTATGATTTCAAGTGTATGGAGGTCACAGCATTGTAGTACGGTATTTGTTCGTCTTAAGTTTTATGATTTTCTCTGTAATAACCCAAGCTCAGTAATGGAGGACTTTATTTCTTTGTCTGGGCTCTGTGTCTGATTTAAGATCAATAAGAGTGTGTCCCACCTCTTGTAACAAAACACAATCGACCTTAGGCTATTACTGTGTAGATACTGATACACCTGAGAGCTTTTCAGGTTGTTCATCTCTTCACCGTCAGAACAGAGTCAGTGAAGTAGCTAAATATGCTAGTAGATATAGCTAAATATGCTAGTAGATGTAGCTAAATATGCTAGTAGATGTAGCTAAACATGCTAGTAGATGTAGCTAAACATGTTAGTAGATGGACCTGAATATGCTAGTAGATGTAGTTAAATGTGCTAGTAGATGTAGCTACATCTAGCCTACTAGTAGATGTAGCTACATCTACTAGTAGATGTAGCTACATCTACTAGTAGTGTTTGAGCTCTGACAGGTGGCGTTTCTACATGTTTAAATTAAACCCACAACACTTGGAGAAACTGCATTAGCTTGTACTTTTCACACATAAACAAATGGCTGTTCCAGTCCGCGCTGGTAGTTGCACCCATACTTCACTCAAGGCGGCATGGGGGCTAGGAATAAGGCGGATAGAACACTGTGTTTGTAGCCAACGTCAAACCTGTTCAACACGCCGTTGGACACAAGTGCCTCCTTGGGATGGAAGTATTTATAGTACACATTCCTCACAACAGCATCTGTGAGAGCAAGAAAAGGTGAAAAATATTATTAAAGCAAAAGTCAAGCACCCTTTGGAGCAACACTTGTTGCCTGCTACCTTTCATGTCAGAGCTAAACTAAAATCATCTGAGAAGGGACAGAGTTAAAACCCCTCAATCATAATAATATTGATAACAATATTAATAATCATTATTTTATTTAAAAGCGCCTTTCAGGACACCCAAGGACACTTCACAGCAAGAAACACATCACAGAGATTGTGTAAAAACAAACAACAAGCACAATGCAAACATCAGCAAGAATAAATTGAAATATAAAATAAATAAAGAATATAAAATACAAAATAATATAAAATACAGTACATTTAGTAAAGTTAAGGATAAGTGAGTCTAAAGAGATGTGTTTTCAGAGCAGTCTTGAATAGAGAAAGGGAGGTGGTGTTTCGTAGGTCTGGCGGTAGAGCGTTCCAGAGGTGAGGGGCAGAGCAGGTGAAGGCCCTGCTCCCCATGGTGGAGAGGCGGGCAGAGGGTACATGGAGATGTAGCGAAGAGGAGGATCTGAGAGAGCGTGATGGGATGGAGATTTGTAGGAGGTCAGATAGATAAGGAGGGGCAAGGTTGTGGATAGCTTTGAACGTGAGAAGTAGAATTTTGAAGATGATGCGTGATTTAACCAGGAGCCAGTGGAGCTGCTGCAGGACAGGAGTGATGTGGTTATAGTAGGAGGTTTGAGTGATGACACGGGCAGCTGAGTTCTGGACCATCTGTAACTTGTGGAGAGATTTGTTAGGGAGGCCATAGAGAAGGGAGTTGCAGTAATCGATACGGGAAGTCACAAGACTGTGCACCAGGATGGCTGTGGAGCGGGGTGTGAGAGAAGGACGGAGACAGTTAATATTTCGGAGGTGGAAATAGGCAGACCAAGTAATATTGTTAATGTGTGATGTGAAAAAGAGAGTGGTGTCGAGGATGACACTGAGGCTCTTGACCTGAGGGGAGGGGGATAGCAGAGAGTTGTTAAGGGGGACGAGAAGATCTTCTGGTTTTGAAATAGAGTTTTTGGTACCAACAAGAATGATTTCGGTTTTGTCACTGTTTAGTTGAAGGAAATTGTTAGAAAACCAGTGATTTAGCTCATTGAGACAGTCGGTGAAGATTGAGGGTGGGTGGGTGGAGTTTTGTTTTGTAGACAAGTAGAGCTGTGTGTCATCAGCCTAACAGAGGAAATGGACGCCATATTTCCGGAAGATGTGACCTAGAGGAAGGAGGTAAATGATGAAGAGGAGGGGTCTGAGGACAGAGCCTTGGGGGACACCCGTGGAGACGGGGGAGGACTGGGAACGGAAAGATTTAAGCTGAATGAATTGAGCGCGGTCAGAGAGATAGGAGTTGAACTACCGTAAAAACCGGTGTATAATACGCTGTATTTTTGCTCATTTGAATGTCCTGCGTATTAAACACCGAAGAGTATTTTTTATGAATTTTTTCCCATATTTTTAGACCCATTTTTCGCTCTGATTCTTCGTTTTTCATTTTGGGCAAAAATGGTGCAGTACCAGTTTCGGCCGCTACGAGCGCTATGAGCAGCAGCAGAGGACTCAGAGAGCGAAGAGGAAGAGGAGGGCCACTTCCAGACGTTTCTAGCTCATGTGTCCGAAAAAAGCCTCCTCTGGTCGGACTGACTCTGTTGCTGCCCGCCCCTTGCTATGGATGTACCGGTAGCTGCAATTAGCTTAGCTGTGAGGTTCGCTGTTTTTGTTTGCAAGATACCACTCATAAACCACACCGCAGATTTTTAAATCCAGCTGATTTCACATTTGTTTAAGCTCAGGAGCCCGTCTGCTATAAAGTCAGGTAAGAAATATATTTTTTAAGCGTTTATTTAGCTAAACTTAAAGAAACAAAGTGTCCGGTCCGAGCCGCCTGCCTAAAATTCGGCGAAGTTTTTTTTTTTTTAATCCAGCTGATTTGAACATTTCGTTAAGCTCAGGAGCACGTCTTCTATAAAGTCCATCCATCCATCCATCCATCCATCTTCTTCCGCTTATCCGGGGTCGGGTCGCGGGGGTAGCAGCCTAAGTAGGGAGGCCCAGACTTCCCTCTCCCCAGCCACTTGGAGCAGCTCCTCCGGGGGAATCCCAAGGCGTTCCCAGGCCAGCCGAGAAACATAGTCCCTCCAGCGCGTCCTGGGTCTTCCTCTGGGTCTCCTCCCGGTGGGACATGCCCGGAACACCTCACCAGGGAGGCGTCCAGGAGGCATCCTAACCAGATGCCCGAGCCACCTCAACTGGCTCCTCTCGATGTGGAGAAGCAGCGGCTCTACTCCGAGTCCCTCCCGGATGACTGAGCTTCTCACCCTATCTCTAAGGGAGAGTCCAGACACCCTGCGGAGAAAACTCATTTCAGCCGCTTGTATCCGAGATCTCGTTCTTTCGGTCATAACCCAAAGCTCATGACCATAGATGAGGGTGGGAACGTAGATCGATCGGTAAATTGAGAGCTTTGCCTTTTGACTCAGCTCTCTCTTCACCACGACAGACCGGTACAGCGCCCGCTTCACTGCGGACGCTGCACCTATCCGCCTATCGATCTCACGCTCCAGTTTTCCCTCATTCGTGAACAAGATCCCGAGATACTTAAACTCCTCCACTTGGGGCAGGACCTCCTCCCCGACCCGGAGAGGGCATGCTACCCTTTTCCGGCTCAAGACCATGGCCTCGGATTTGGAGGAACTGATCCTCATCCCGGCCGCATCACACTCGGCTGCAAACCGCTCCAGTGAAAGTTGTAAATCACGAACTGATGAAGCCAGTAGGACCACATCATCTGCAAAAAACAGAGAAGCGATTCTAAGGTCACCAAAACGGATCCTCTCAACACCTTGGCTGCGCCTAGAAATTCTGTCCATAAAAGTTATGAACAGAATCGGTGACAAAGGGCAACCTTGGCGGAGTCCAACTCTCACCGGAAACGAGCCTGACTTACTGCCGGCAATGCGGACCAAGCTCTGACACCGGTCGTACAGGGACCTAACAGCCCTTATCAAAGGGCCTGGTACCCCATACTCCCGGAGTACCCCCCACAGAACCCCCCGAGGGACGCGGTCGAATGCCTTCTCCAAGTCCACAAAGCACATGTAAACTGGTTGGGCAAACTCCCACGCACCCTCCAGGACCCTGCTGAGGGTGTAGAGCTGGTCCAGTGTTCCACGACCAGCACGAAAACCACACTGCTCCTCCTGAATCCGAGGTTCGACTATCCGACGGACCCTCCTCTCCAGAACCCCTGAATAGACCTTACCAGGGAGGCTTAAGAGTGTGATCCCCCTATAGTTGGAACACACCCTACGGTCCCCCTTTTTGAATAGGGGAACCACCACCCCAGTCTGCCAATCCAAGGGAACTGCCCCCGATGTCCACGCGATATTGCAGAGTCGCGTAAGCCAACACAACCCTACAACATCCAGAGCCCTAAGGAACTCCGGGCGAATCTCATCCACCCCCGGAGCCTTGCCACCGCGGAGCTTTTTAACCACCTCGGCGACCTCAGCACCAGAGATCGGAGAACCCGACCCAAAGTCCCCAGGCTCCGCTTCCTCAGTGGAAGACGTGCCAGTAGGATTGAGGAGGTCTTCGAAGTATTCCGCCCACCGACTCACAACATCCCGAGTTGAGGTCAGCAGCACGCCACCCCACCATAAATGGTGTTGGTCGCGTACCTCTTTCCCCCCCTGAGACGCCGGATGGTGGACCAGAATCGCCTCGAAGCCGTACGGAAGTCATTCTCCATGGCCTCTCCGAACTCCTCCCACGCCCGAGTTTTTGCCTCAGCAACCACCCGAGCCGCATGCCGCTTGGACTGCCGGTACCTATCAGCTGCTTCCGGGGTCCCACAAGCCAAAAAGGCCCAATAGGACTCCTTCTTCAGCCTGACAGCATCCCTCACTGCCGGTGTCCACCACCGGGTTCGAGGGTTGCCACCACGACAGGCACCAACAACCTTGCGGCCACAGCTCCGATAAGCTGCCTCGACAATAGAGGCGCGGAACACGGCCCACTCGGACTCCATGTCCCCCGCCTCCCTCGGAACGTGTTCAAAGCTCTCCCGGAGGTGGGAGTTAAAGCTCCGTCTTACGGGAGACTCTGCCAGACGTTCCCAGCAGACCCTCACAATACGTTTGGGTCTGCCAGGTCTGACCGGCATCCTCCCCCACCATCGGAGCCAACTCACCACCAGGTAGTGGTCAGTTGACAGCTCCGCCCCTCTCTTCACCCGAGTGTCCAAGACATGCGGCCGCAGATCAGATGAGACGACAACAAAGTCGATCATCGAACTGCGACCTAGGGTGTCCTGGTGCCAAGAGCACATATGGACACCCTTATGCTTAAACATGGTGTTCGTTATGGACAATCCATGACGAGCACAGAAGTCCAATAACAGAACACCACTCTGGTTCAGATCAGGGGGGCCGTTCCTCCCAACCACACCCCTCCAGGTCTCACTGTCATTGCCCACGTGAGCGTTGAAGTCCCCCAGTAGAACAAGGGAGTCCCCAGGAGGCGCACTCTCCAATACCCCCTCCAAGGACTCCAAAAAGGGTGGGTAGTCTGAGCTGCCGTTTGGTGCATAGGCACAAACAACAGTCAGAGCCCGTCCCCCCACACGTAGGCGAAGGGAGGCTACCCTCTCGTTCACCGGGGTGAACCCCAACGTACAGGCACCAAGATGGGGGGCAACCAGTATGCCCACTCCTGCTCGGCGCCTCTCACCAGGGGCAACTCCAGAGTGGAAGAGTGTCCAACCCCTCTCAAGGAAACTGGTTCCAGAGCCAGAGCCATGCGTTGAGGTGAGTCCGACTATTTCTAGTCGGAACCTCTCAACCTCACACACTAGCTCAGGCTCCTTCCCCACCAGAGAGGTGACATTCCATGTCCCAATGGCCAGCTTCTGTAGCCGAGGATCAGACCGCCAGGGTCCCCGCCCTCGGCCACCACCCATCTCACATTGCACCCGACCCCTTTGGCCCCTCCCACAGGTGGTGAGCCCATGGGAAGGGGGACCCACGTCTCCTCTTCGGGCTGTGCCCGGCCGGGCTCCATGGGTAAAAGCCCGGCCACCAGGCGCTCGCCAGCGTGCCCCACCTCCGGGCCTGGCTCCAGAGTGGGGCCCCGGTGACCCGCGTCCGGGCGAGGGAAAACTTAGTCCATTAATTGTACTCATCATAGGGGTTTTTGGGCTGCACTTTGTCTGGTCCCTCACCTAGGACCTGTCTGCCTTGGGTGACCCTACTAGGGGCATGAAGCCCCTGACAGCATAGCTCCTAGGATCATTGGGACACTCAAACCCCTCCACCACGGTAAGGTGGCAGCCCAGGGAGGGGCTTCTATAAAGTCAGCTAAGAAATATATTTTTTCTCGCAAAGAAATAATTGTTTTTACCGTGTTTCCTTGTGAAGTTCTTTGTACTCGCTCGCTTCTGTCGCCGCCATTTTAAGCAGGGCAAATGAGGCGCTGACGCGTCGCGTAGTGGTGACGCATAATAGATGCGCATTAAACACCGAAGCGTATTGTGTACGTTTTTTTCTGGTTTATTGGCAATAATTGGACAAAGCGTATTATAGACCGGAGCGTATTTTACAGCGACGAATACGGTAGTCTAACCCCGGAATTACACCACATGCGTTACGGCTCCGCCCCGCTCCGGTCCGACCTCCGCAGCAAATACGCACCCATTATAATCAATGACAGAATTTACACTGGCTCCGCACGGCGGCGGCGAGCTGCGGAGAGCGGACGGCAGTCCGTCAAAATTAGAAAATTTTCTATTTCTGCCGGATGACGGAGCTGTGCCGGAGTCAACTTTTGAAGATTACGTCGCACCAACAGGAAAAGGAACGAGCACAACTTCCGTATTTACAAAATAAAATCACCACGGGCGGACTAATCCTAGCTCTATACGGATTTATTTGTACAAAAATGCTGTCAAACTATCATTTATGACTATTCTATGACTAAACTATTATATTTATGACTATGACTACGCCTACAAACGCAATACAAGAAATAAATAAATAAAAACGTATTTTATTCTGAAATGTAAACATCACTTCCTGTTGCTCAAACCATGTAGCTTATTTACGAGAGAAGATCAAGGCAGCAGTCTCTCTACAGTTGTTCTCCTTCTTCCACCGAATGAATTGTTTTGTTCTGACTTCACTTGATTTATCGCGCGATCTCGCACGTGTCTCGGAGCGGCGCATCCAGGTGGACCTGAGCGGAGCGGAGGCAGTGGAAATTGGACTCGCTCAGCTGCGACCTGCGGACCGGAGCGGGGCGGAGCCGCGTGCAGTGTATTTTTGGGGTAACGGAGTACCTGAGATGCCAATGGAGGTTAGTCTGTTGAGGATAGAATGACAGATGGTGTCGATGGCAGAACTTAAATCAAGAAGAATGAGGATGGACAGATGGCCAGAGTCAGCAGCAAGAAGAAGGTCGTTAGTAATTTTTACTAGAGCTGTTTCGGTGCTATGGTGGGGGTGAAAACCAGATTGAAACTCTTCATAGACGTTATTGTTGGACAGGTGAGAGTGAAGTTGACTAGCAACAGCTTTTTCAAGAATTCCCGAGACTTCAAGAATCATGTTTGTGTGGTCTCACTCCAGAAATTCTGCCCAGTTGTTCATGTGATATTTTGCTAACATTGGTTTTACCATGTTTGAAGGAAGTTTCTCGAACAGTGTGTAGCCCTCAGAGTTCATGTTGTGAATGACTCTCAGCTTCTACTACACTAAACTTTAGCTAAGTATCTGTAAAGTTGTGTCAGAAACTTTTGTGTTTGATGAGTACCTGCTTTAGATAATACATCTAACAACGGCTTTTTAAGTTAAGTCCTGTGGTTCATGACATATTTTGCTAACGCTAGACACACAAGCAAAATCATCATTGTCGCGTCGCCTTCAGAGGCATGCGATCATAACAAGTGAGATTCTTACGGTGGCCGAGGGGTGCAAACGCGCTGCAAAAAGAAAACAGCGCTCCAAAAGTTGAAACACGCATTACAATGAAAACAACAGCGTTACAAAAGTTGAAACACGCATCAAAATGAAAACAGCGCTCCAACAGATGAGGCGCACTGCAAAAGATAAGTCGCGCTCCCAAAAGGGGACGACCTGCAAATACAGAACGAGCTGCAAATAGAAAAGCCACAACGGAAGTGCTCCAGACCACTAGGGGCAGTCGAACAAAGAACAAATCATAAAGCATATTATAGTTTTCGGAATGGCAATAGTTATTTGTGTATTTTAACTTATTTATTACTGAAGAATATTTTACACATCGAAACTATCACGTTGTATTTGTTTTAAGACTGTGCGATAGAGAGGCAATGTATTGATGCTCGGTTGGCTTAGTGGTCTAACACATTGCCTCGAATGTGGGAGACCTGGGTTCGATTCCCGGTCTCGGAAATTTTTGTGGTATTAATTTCTTTTTTTTTTTAAAGCCTTTTGTTTTGGATAAATCGGGTGGAATAGATAAATACATCTACATGTTTATTCTTTGTTGTTGCTTGGTTTATGTTGGTGGCTAGAGTTTTAGTTTGTTTTAGGCAGCAGGCGTGGGGAGGAGGTTGGGGGTTGTCACGCCTCCTCCAGCAACAACCTAAAACAAGCTAAAAGTCTTGCCAACAACATAAACCAAGCAACAACAAATAATAAACATGTAGATGTATTTATCTATTCCATCCGATTTATCCAAAACAAAAGGCTTAAAAAAAAAAAAATTAATACCACAAAAATTTCCGAGACCGGGAATCGAACCCAGATCTCCCACATTCGAGGCAATGTGTTAGACCACTAAGCCAACCAGGCATCAATACGTTACCCCTCTATCGCACATTATTAAAACAAATACAATGGGATAGTTTCGATGTGTAAAACATTCTTCAGTAATAAATAAGTTAAAATACACAAATAACTATTGCCATTCCGAAAACTATAATATGCTTATGATTTGTTCTTTGTTCGACTGCCCCTAGTGGTCTGGAGCACTTCCGTTGTGGCTTTTCTATTTGCAGCTCGTTCTGTATTTGCAGGTCGTCCTCTTTTGGGAGCGCGACTTATCTTTTGCAGTGCGCCTCATCTGTTGGAGCGCTGTTTTCATTTTGATGCGTGTTTCAACTTTTGGAACACTGTTGTTTTCATTTTGATGTGTGTTTCAACTTTTGGAAAGCTGCTGTTTTCATTTTGATGCGTGTTTCAACTTTTGGAAAGCTGCTGTTTTCATTTTGATGCGTGTTTCAACTTTTGGAACGCCGTTTTCTTTTTGCAGCGTGCTGTTCTGTTTTTGCTGCGCGTTTGCACCCCTCGGCCACCGTAGATTCTTACAACATCAGTAAATATGATGTGAACCACAACTGAAGCTAATTTAAATCCACACCGTTGTTGACGATCACTCCAAACTCCTCCAGGAGAAAGTTGATGTTTGTGTCATATTTCATTTCTCCTCCTTCACCAAGCATGACCAGCACGTTACCCCCTCCATCCAGGTACTGCTTCAGCACCTCCAGCTGAAGGAAAAACAAACAGGAGCCCAAAACAAGCTAATTATCTTACACCGAACTGCAAACTTCACTCTTTAAATGTGTTTCACATAATACACTGCAGAATGTTAGATGAGATAAAATGCGTTGGTCACCTCTGAAGCTGTAAACTTCTCTCTTGGCCCTGCAGTAATCCACAGCTTGACCCCTTTCAGCTTCTCCTCTGACACCTCGTCCTTGATACTGTCAGAAAGATTAACACGAGCTGTGACTTTTTGTTGTAACATTTTTTAAACTTTTAACAATTTAAACATTTTACCCCATATAAATATAAATAGATCTTAAATGTTTCAAACCATTATTCTCTGTGACCTTCTTTAACATCTATTACTATTATGCTTCAACCCCCCATCATGTGCACCTTCTACAGGGGTGCCATAGAAAGTGTCCTGACCAGCTGCATCACTGTGTGGTTTGGTGCATGCACTGCATCCTGCCGCAAGAGCCTCCAGCGCATCGTGAAAGCAGCTGAGAAGATCGTCGGCACCTCCTTGCCCTCACTGCAGGACTTACACAGCAAACGCCTCACTCGGAAAGCCCACCGCATGGCAGGTGATCCCACACACCCACTACACAGCCGCTTTAGACTGCTGCCATCAGGGAGGAGACTGAGGAGTCTCCAGGCTCGTACCAGCAGACTGAGAGACAGCTCTGTTCATCAGGCAGTCAGAATGCTAAACACTCTGCCTGCTCTGCCTCCCCTCCCATTTGAACTGCCTTAACACAAAAAACTTTCTCACACATTACCACACAACACAAAGTTTTTAACACTGGACTCTGTGTCATCAAACGGGTTATTCACTAAACTCTCGGTCATGTGCTCATTCAGTTTGCACTACTTCTCATATTTGCACTAATGTTTGTATTACATTACTGCCTATAGTCATACTACTGTTTACATTCACTGTTTACATACTACTGTTTACATTCAATGTTTACATTTATTAATACTGTTTACATTTATTACTACTGTTTACATTTACACTACTTTTATATCTACACTACTGCTGATACATATACAGTATTATCTGACTAGCCTTATTTAAGGATGCCCAATGTGCCTTATGTGCCTTACTGCATATGCCACTTTGCCTCTATACCAACATCAACTACCTCATACATATACTGTGTACATTAACTCATATGCTGCTGTGCCACTCTTTGCAAATGTCAATGCCAGAACCTTCAGTTTATTTTATAGATATACTTTTTATACTTTTTATACTACTATGCAAAAACTCAGGACAGTATTACAATTTTATTATTTCATTTTATGCTTATGACGACGCCATCTCCTTTGCCCTCCACACAGCTCTCACACATCTGGACACGAAAGACTCCTATGTCAGAATGCTGTTCATCGACTTCAGCTTGGCATTCAACACCATCATCCCCCAACAGCTCATCCATAAACTGGACAGTCTGGGGCTGAACACCTCAATGTGTAACTGGCTGCTAGACTTCCTGACCGGGAGACCACAGACAGTACGGATCGGGAGTAACACATCTAGCACCATCACATTGAACACAGGGGCCCCACAAGGATGTGTGCTGAGCCCCCTTCTATTCACCCTGCTAACACACGACTGCACACCATCGTACAGCTCCAACCACTTCATCAAGTTTGCGGACGACACAACAGTGGTAGGTCTCATCAGCAACAACGATGAGACGGACTACAGGAACGAGGTGAGCCGCCTGGCCTTGTGGTGCGGACACAACAATCTCACTCTCAACGTGGAGAAGACAAAGGAGATTGTTGTGGACTTCAGGAAGAGGGATGCACAACATGCCCCTCTGACCATCAACAGCACCACAGTGGAGAGAGTGGACAGCACCAAGTTCCTGGGAGTGCACGTCTCGAAGGACCTGTCCTGGAGCAGGAACACTGCATCACTGGCCAAGAAGGCTCACCAGCGTCTCTACTTTCTCCGCAAGCTGAAAAGGGCTGGAGCTTCAACCCCCATCATGAGCACCTTCTACAGAGGTGCCATAGAAACAGCACGCTCTCCTCAGGGATGTGTGCTGAGCCCCCTTCTGTTCACTCTGCTCACATATGATTGTACAGCCACACTTCCAGGCTGTCATATTGTTAAGTTTGCAGATGATACAGCGGTGGTGGGATGCATCACAAACAATGATGAGTCCAGCTACAGACAGGAGGTGGAACACCTGGAGAGCTGGTGCAAAGAGAATAATCTTCACATGAATGTGAAGAAGACAAAGGAGATGATTGTGGACTTCAGAAGGAACAAACACACCCATGCCCCACTGATAATAGGTGGGTCTGCAGTGGAAGTGGTCTCCAGCTACAAATACTTGGGTGTACACATGAATGATAACCTCAGCTGGAGCAACAACACCACCAGCCTGATCAAGAAAGGTCATCAGAGACTCTACTTCCTCAGACGGCTGAGCCACAGCCAAAGTGGTTCAAGACAAGAAAGTTCATACTCAATAATCCAGGTATCAAATCTGATAAGTCTCAATCTGGTCAATCTGGTATGAACTTTCTTGCTTTGAACCACTTTGGCTGTGGCTGCCTGCCTGGGAGGAGTCGACGAGGGACAGGACGGCCCCCAGAAACCATCTTGGCTCCAGCAAACTGGTTGGTCCACATAAGTTGTTTACAGCTTGGTGGGGGAAGATCAGTGTGCTGGAACTCTGACTGAGGAAGCCCTCTGGACTGAGGGTGAAACGTTTCGACTAAAAGAAACTGTCCAGATGACCAGATTGAGACTTATCAGATCCACACAAGCCTTTATAACTCAGTGTTTAAATGTCATGAACTAAAAACAACTAAATGTTTCGCTCCTTCTTTATAGGTCTGGTCTTTTCCTTTGTACTAACATGCAGAAGTCTCAATAAATTCAGTTTAATATGGGCCTTTACTTTCATAATGAAACAAGTTTATATATATATATATATATATATATA
>JBBPBX010026894.1:0-24339 GCA_038048925.1 Garcialebias charrua
CGCTTCACTGCGGACGCTGCACCTATCCGCCTATCGATCTCACGCTCCAGTTTTCCCTCATTCGTGAACAAGACCCCGAGATACTTAAACTCCTCCACTTGGGGCAGGACCTCCTCCCCGACCTGGAGAAGGCATGCTACCCTTTTCCGGCTCAAGACCATGGCCTCGGATTTGGAGGAACTGATCCTCATCCCGGCCGCATCACATTCAGCTGCAAACCGCTCCAGCGAAAGCTGTAGATCACGAACTGATGAAGCCAATAGGACCACATCATCTGCAAAAAACAGAGAAGAGATTCTAAGGCCACCAAAACGGATCCTCTCAACACCTTGGCTGCGCCTAGAAATTCTGTCCATAAAAGTTATGAACAGAATCGGTGACAAAGGGCAACCTTGGCGGAGTCCAACTCTCACCGGAAACGAGCCCGACTTACTGCCAGCGATGCGGACCAAGCTCTGACACCGGTCGTACAGGGACCTAACAGCCCATATCAAAGGGCCTGGTACCCCATACTCCCGGAGTACCCCCCACAGAACCCCCCGAGGGACGCGGTCGAATGCCTTTTCCAAGTCCACAAAGCACATGTAAACTGGTTGGGCAAACTCCCACGCACCCTCCAGGACCCTGTTAAGGGTGTAGGGCTGGACCAGCTCTACATCTCATTGCGCCACAACAATTGATAACATTTTTACAAACATAATAAATAAAGACATAATAAGTGGCATTTTGACTACAGATGTGACCATTTACCTGTTTTCAAAATTTGCAAAAACGAACAATGTAGTACAAAAATAGACACAAACAAGAAAAAGATGATAAACACGTCAAAAAAAAAATCCTTGAATAAATTAAAAAATGATTTGTTAAAGCAAAATTAGAAAGATGTGTATGTTAATGACGTGAATAGAGCAAATTATGTATTTATGAAAATTTTAGTAGGTCTGTATGAAAAAAATTGTGTACAAAAAAAATTATAAAACGAGACTTTGTTGATAAACCATGGATGACAAAATGGTTAAGAAATGCATGTAAAAAAAAAGAATAACTTGTACTCGTGCTTCTTGAAATTAAGAACAAAAGAAACATAAGAGCGATACAAGAAATACAAAAACAAGTTGGTGTGGATAATAAGAAAACACAAGGAGTATTATAGTAAGTTATTAGATAAAAGTAATGGAAATATGAAAGACACATGGAGAATAATAAATAGTGTCTTGAAAAATCAGAAAACAAGAACATGTACTCCTAAGTATTTTGTAAAGGACGGAAATGAAACGTATGACCAGAGTGAAATTGTGGATGGATTTAATGAATATTTTGTGAATACTGTATTGGCCCAAGTCTTGCAGCAAAAATACCAAAAACTGATGCGATTGTAAACCACACATTTACCAATTGTACCAATACATGTAGTATGCTTCTTGTTGAGACTGACAAAGAAGAAATACTGAGTATGGTAAAAAAAATTGCTGATAAAAGATCAAAAGACTGGGTTGACATGGACATTATGCTTGTAAAAACTATAATTGGTTATGTGATTGAACCATTTACATATATCTGTAATTTATCACTTTCAACTGGTATATTCCCCGACAATATGAAAACAGCTAAGGTGATTCTGATTTTTTTAAATGGTGAGAAAAATGTGTTCAAAATTACAGAACAATATCATTGTTACCACAATTTTCAAAAATCATGGAGAGATTATTTGTTACCAGACTAGATCAATTTATAGAGAAACAAAATGTCTTAAGTAGCAGTCAGTATGGGTTCAGAGCTAACAGTTCCACATCAATGGCTATTATGGAATTAATAGAACACATAACAACTGCAATAGATCAAACCCAGCATTGTGTCAGTATTTATGTAGATTTAAAGAAGGCATTTGACACCATTGATCACAATATTCTTCTAGAAAAGCCAAGTAAGTATGGTCTAAGAGGTCATGCACTTCAGTGGGTATCTAGCTATTTGAAGAATAGGAAACTGTTAGTAGAAATTAATGGTGTAAGATCTAAATTTGGTAATATTACATGTGGAGTCCCTCAAGGCTCTGTACTGGGACCTAAGTTGTTTACTTTGTATGTGAATGACTTAGAAAATGTATAAGGATTTTTTGGATGTATTTTATTAGCTGATGATACATTTTTTTATTCAGGCAAAGATATAAAAATAATGTTGAACATAGTACAGAAAGAATTCGAAAGAATACAACATTAGTTTCAACAAAACAAACTGTCATTAAATTTAGAAAAAACAAATTACATGATACTATAT
Source organism: Garcialebias charrua (assembly GCA_038048925.1). Classification (NCBI taxonomy): domain Eukaryota; kingdom Metazoa; phylum Chordata; class Actinopteri; order Cyprinodontiformes; family Rivulidae; genus Garcialebias; species Garcialebias charrua. Next base: position 2,278 of record JBBPBX010026894.1, read on the forward strand.
TCAGTAATATGAAGACTAATGGTTATCTTTCGTTCAAAGTAGATGGTATTGAGATCTGTAAAGTCAGTGAGGTGAAATTTTTGGGTGTCATCATTGATGACAAGTTGTCATGGAGATCTCACATTAATTATTTACGTTATTTCGTTTACAGGTAGTCCCCGACTTACGAGCGAGTTCCGTCCCTAGGGGGCGCTCGTAAGTAAAAAATTTGTAAGTAGGATCACATAGTAAAAAAAAAAACAATAATAATATATATATATATTTTTTTTTTTTTTTTTATAAATGAATACATGTACAGTACTGGACAGTCACCAAGCACTTAGCCTATCCTAACACAGTTTTTAAAGATGAAGGAATAAGTTGAATTGTCTCCCTTTCACATAAAGGGAGCAAGCTCCCTATGGAGCCTGCAGGGAGGAGGGAGACAATTCAACTGACTCCTTCATCTTTAAAAACTGTGTTAGGATAGGCTAAGTGCTTGGTGACTGTACAGTACTGTACATTTATCTATTTATTAAAAATATACAGTATATACAGTATTTTTTATGTTTTTTAAAGTTTTTAAAGATGAAGGAGTCAGTTGAATTGTCTCCCTCCTCCCTGCAGGCTCCATAGGGAGCTTGCTCCCTTTATGTGAAAGGGAGACAATTCAACTTATTCCTTCATCTTTAAAAACTGTGTTAAGATAGGCTAAGTGCTTGGTGACTGTCCAGTACTGTACATGTATTCATTTATAAAAAAAAAATTAAAAAAAGTAAAAAAATATTATTATTTTTTTTTTTTAATGAGATGCATGCTCGCAAGTCCGGGACCTCGTAAGTAAGAGCGCTCGTAAGTCGGGGACTACCTGTATATAACTCGCAGCCTCACAGCCCCAGGGCTCCAAACTTGGAGGAAAATAGACTTTCTGCTCCAAACCTGTCTAATAAGGATGACAGGTTACATCTGCCCTCATTTAACCCTGAGCAAGGTAACTTGGGAGTACATCAGCAAGGAGGCCTCCTTCCCAACCTGGTTTACCCCCAGGGGTTAACAGCCTATGTGTCACCAGAAAGGGCAGTATAACCACTTAGGCCAGGAACTGCCAAAAGTCTCAGCTTGTTGGCTGAAAAGAACAGGTTGATGGCATCAGGCTTGCCAGAAAATGTGGTTTTAACCATACAAAATGCCTGTGCTGGATCAACACAAACTTTATACGCACAAAAGTGGCGTATTTTTGAAGCCTGGTGCTCAGAAAGATAGATTATTTCTTATGCATGCGACTTGGCTCAACTCCTGATTTTCCTTCAGGACTTACTGGAAAAAGGTCGTTCTTATTCAATGATTAAAGTTTTCCTATCAGCTATCTCAGCCTGTCACGAAGGCTGGGGACACAGGACACCCGGAGCACATCCAATCATAATAAGATTTATGAAGGGTGTCCTTCGGACTAAACCACCCAGCAGGACCCTGACCCCTGGTTGGGATCTTGGCCTGGTCCTGAGGGTTCTCTGTGACCCTCCAATCAAGCCACTGAGCGAGGTTAAGATAGATTTACTATCTTATAAAACTGCTCTACTCCTGGCACTTTGCTCAACGAAACGCGTGGGTGACCTCCATGCATTGTCTGTACATCCAATATGTACCAGATTTGCCCCTGACGGGTCAAATGTCACACTAAGGCCTAATCCCACATACACTCCCAAGGTCTTGACTTTGAACCATAGGAGTCTAGACTTTGATCTCTCCTCCTTTCCACCTGCTCCTGTCCTGACTCAGGAACAGGAAAGGCTAAAGGCTCTCTGCCCAGTGAGGGCTTTACGCACCTACATGCAGAGAACAGCCGAATGGAGGAAAACAAACCAACTGTTTGTCTGCTTTGCAGCACCTGCTACCGGGAGAGCCCTATCAAAACAACGCCTCTCACATTGGGTGACTGAGGCCATTAAAAGGGCGTACAGTAGCAAAGGTCAACAGGTACCCTCTGGAGTGCATGCTCACTCCACTAGGGGCTTGGCCACTTCCTGTTCATTATTCAAAGGCGTACAAGTCGCAGACATTTGCGTTGCTGCGAATTGGAGCTCATTAAACACTTTTGCAAAGCATTACAGTCTGGATGTTACTACGGGTGGCGTCACTCAGGTTGTCCTTTCTAACACACAGTAGAAAGTAGCTTTTAGATGTCTGCTGGTCAAGGGCAGACGTTCACTCTAGCATGCATTTTACTGAGCATTTCAAGGGCGTGAATGGATTACGTTCCCATAGCAAGTATGTTGCACTGAGAGACCAGACTGAAAGGGAACTGAAAGTTATGCACCACAACTCATGTTCCCTGAAGGAAGGGAACGAGGTGCAACATAGCTGGCCCTTTTCAATGCTGAAAGCTCGGTGAAGTGCAACTTTGGAGAAAGATGGAGGGACGCAAGCGGCTTAAGTACCCAGAGGGCGGGGCCTCTGGTGCGGCGGTGACGCCCCTAGCCGTAAAGGCGTGAGTATATTCCTTCAGGTAATCGTGGGGGCGCAATTCCCATAGCAAATATGTTGCACCTCGTTCCCTTCCTTCAAGGAACATGAGTTATGGTGCATAACTTTCAGTTTTCCTCCGTCCATCCTCCATATTCTCTATTGCGTTTACGTCGTAAAACCGCCGTCCATAAAACAGCTACTTTTCCACAGCTGCTGCCTGTTTCTGCTGGTCCAGCTTGGTCCAAGAAGTTTTGTTTTGTTTTTTGAATGTCCAGAGGACCAGACTTAGCTTTTTTAGAGAGTACAGTGCAGTATTTCTCCGCCGCTACGTTTACAACGTAAAACCGGAAACTGCTTAACTCGGCTTTTCAAAATACATTTTCAAAATTATTATTTTATTTTTAATTTTTAATGGGAGATGCGTCGTAACCACGAAACGTCATAAGCCGAGACTGTCGTAAGTCGAGGACTACCTGTGTGTGTGTATATATCAGAGTCAGAGTCAGAGAGAATTTATTGTCATTTGCACCGCATGTAGTACATGTGTTGAAAACGAGATTATGTACACAGGGTCCCAGTTACATCCAACAACAACAAATGCAAGAGAAAAACAATAATAACATCTAGGATTAACTAAGAGAGACATCAGCTAGTAATACACTAAGCCCTAATGTAGTAGAAAAACATCATTATAAACAGCAGCACGAACATGAGTCATTATGAGCAGATGGTCACAGATGAACGCAGCAACAAGAAACAGATCAGTATCAACATGATGTGACATTTTGCAGTGTTTATTCTTATTATTTATTTATTCATGAGTCTGACAGCCTCAGGGTAGAAGCTGTTCCTCAGTCTAGTGGTTCTACATTTGATGCTCCTCAACCTCCGTCCCGAGGGGAGTGGTGCAAAGAGTGAGTGTGCTGGGTGAGTGAGGTCTTTCATGATGCAGGTGGCTCTTTTTCTGCATCTGGAGGTGTAAATGTCTGTGATGGTGGGGAGACTGACTCCCACAGACTTCTGTGCAGCCTTCACCACTCTCTGTAGAGCTTTCCTCTCTGCAACTGTGCAGCCTCCATGCCACACGTTGATGCTGGAGCACAGGACGCTCTCCACTGCACACCTGTAGAACGAGGTGAGGACTGAGCTTCTCAGACCAGCTCGTCTCAGCCGTCTGAGGAAGTAGAGTCTTTGATGTCCTTTCTTGATCAGGCTGGTGGTGTTATTGCTCCAGCTGAGGTTATCATTCAAGTGTACACCCAGGTACTTGTAGCTGGAGACCACCTCCACCGCAGATCCACCTATATACAGTGGGGTGTGGGTGTGTTTGTTCCTTCTGAAGTCCACAATCATCTCCTTCGTCTTCTTCACATTCATGTGAAGGTTGTTCTCTTTGCACCAGCTCTCCAGATGTTCCACCTCCTGTCTGTAGCTGGATTCATCATTATCTGTGATGCATCCCACCACAGCTGTATCATCTGCAAACTTAACAATATGACAGCCTGGATGTGTGGCTGTACAATCATATGTGAGCAGAGTGAACAGAAGAGGGCTCAGCACACATCCTTGAGGAGAGCCAGTGCTGAGGGTGATGGTGGAGGAGGAGAAGTTGTGGATCTTCACGGACTGTGGTCTGTTTGTTAAGAAGTCTAGTACCCAGTTACAGATGGAGGGGCTTAGTCCAAGTGTGGATAGTTTGTCTATCAGAGTTTGGGGGATCATGGTGTTGAAGGCAGATGTGAAGTCCACAAAGAGCAGACGCACGTATGAGTCCTTCTGATCCAGGTGGGTGAGAGCAGTGTGGACCACAGAGGAGATGGCGTCCTCTGTTGATCGGTTCTCGCGGTATGCATATTGATGAGGGTCCTCGCTGATGTTGACGGTTGTCTTGATGTGGGACATGACCAGTTTCTCAAAACATTTAGCGACTATCGGGGTGAGAGCCACCGGTCTATAGTCATTCAGACCAGTCACTGTGGAGCTTTTTGGGACTGGGATGATGGTGGCAGTCTTCAGGCAGGTGGGAACTGACTCCAGTGAAAGTGAGGTGGTGAAGATGTCAGCCAGCACCTCACAGAGCTGGTCCGCACATTCCTTCAGAACTTTCCCTGGGATGTTGTCTGGACCCGTAGCTTTATGAGGGTTGATCCTTCTGAGACTACCTCTCACTTCTGCTGCGGTCACTTTGAGGTGCTCCTCGTCTGGTGATGAGGTGAGTCTGGTGCTAGCTGGTCTGTTTGGATCTTCAAAACGTGCATAAAACTTATTGAGGGCATCAGGCAGGGATGGGTCCCTGGGGCATTGTTTGCTTTTGCCCTTGTAGTCTGTTAAGCATTTGATGCCCTGCCACATGCTCCGTGGATCATGTGAGATGAACTGACCCTCGATCCTCTGTGCATACGCGGCTTTGGCCTTCTTTATGCCATCATCCAGTTCTCTCCTGCACTTTCTCAACTCCTCAGTATCTCTAGACTTGAAAGCAGTGTCCCTGGCTGCCAGCAGGGTGCGGACATCCTTATTTAGCCAGGGTTTTTGATTGGGGTAGAATTTAACATACTTTCTTATGGATACATTTTCAGCACATGTACTGATGTAACCCAGGACTGAGGAAGCATAAAGTTCCAGGTCAACTGAACTTCCATTCGTAGCTGCCTCTTTGAAGACAGACCAGTTTGTGTTTTCAAAGCAGTCTCTTAGCATGGGGGAACTATCTTGGCGCCACAATGTGATCTCTCTTTGTTCCGGCTTGGAACGTCTGAGTGGGGGTAGCTGTCTAGGGACCAATAACAGGGAGCGATGGTCGGAAGCCCCGAGCGGTGGGCGTGGCTTCGCCGTGTACGCCCCCTTCACATTCGTGAAGACTTGGTCTAGCGTCTTATTTCCTCGTGTTGCTGTGAAAACGTGCTGATTGAAGGTTGGAAGGATGACACGTAAATCCACATGATTGAAGTCCCCGGAGACAATGAAAAACCCCTCAGGATATTTACACTGCAGCGAGGTGAGTAAGTCATGAATTTCTCCCTGGGCGTCGTTGGCATTAGCATCGGGTGCTATGTAAACAGCGCTTATTATTATTGCTGAATAGTCGCGGGGAAGATAATATAATAATATATTAATATATATATTATATATATATATATATATATATATATTTTTTTTTTTTTATGTGTAGACCTGACAACTTTGATAGATATGTTTACCTGGATTATTAAGCATGCAGCAGGATATCTCTATACCATTGTAGTTTATTGTAGTGCCTAAATGTTGTAATATATCAAAAGATTAGTTTTGAAAGATTTTAACATCTTGTTTAATTTGTTTGCGAAAGGTTTCTGGTCACACTCATTCTCCTAAATCAGAGGAGCCCATGGCAACATTCTCATCTGCAGAAGAGACTCAGGTGATTATGTCCTTGCTTTTTACTTCTTTGCAGTTTATTCCTCAAATGTTTGACAACCCATTCCAATGTTGAGAGAATAGAAACAGTCCCTACAATGTTTCCTTTTGTCAAATAATGTAATTAAGAGGACTTTGTGCCATGTGTCTGTGTCTTAAAGACTTCTGACAGGTCAGTTGTCATATCTAAACTTCACACAGACCTTTTTGGGTGGGTCTGCAGTGGAAGTGGTCTCCAGCTACAAATACTTGGGTGTACACATGAATGATAACCTCAGCTGGAGCAACAACACCACCAGCCTGATCAAGAAAGGTCATCAGAGACTCTACTTCCTCAGACGGCTGAGACGAGCTGGTCTGAGCAGCCCAGTTCTCACCTCCTTCTACAGGTGTGCAGTGGAGAGCATCCTGTGCTCCAGCATCAACGTGTGGCATGGAGGCTGCACAGTTGAAGAGAGGAAAGCTCTGCAGAGAGTGGTGAAGGCTGCACAGAAGTCTGTTGGAGTCAGTCTCCCCACCATCACAGACATTTACACCTCCAGATGCAGGAAAAGAGCCACCTGTATCATGAAAGACCTCACTCATCCAGCACACTCACTCTTTGCCCCACTCCCCTCAGGACGGAGGTTGAGGAGCATCAAGTGTAGAACCACTAGACTGAGGAACAGCTTCTACCCTGAGGCTGTTAGACTCATGAATAAATAAAAATAAAATTAAAAATAAACACTGCAAAATATCACATCATGCTGATGCTGATCTGTTTTCTTGTTGCTGTGTTCATCTGTGACCATCTGCTCATACAAACTCATGTTCGTGCTGCTGTTTATTCCCACTATATTAGGCTTAGTGTATTACTAGTTGATGTTTTTCTTAGTTAGTTCTAGATGTTATTACTGTTTTTCTCTTTCATTTGTTGTTGGATGTAACTGGGACCTCGTGTACATAATCTCGTTTTCATCTCATGTACCACATGCGGTGCAAATGACAATAAAGACTCTCTGACTCTGACTCTGACTCTCTAATGTACATTTATGTCAGGTTCTGTATTAATAAGGATTGTGTGTATATTGTCCTTGCTATGATTTTTTAAACTTCTTATTTTCAATAAGAGTTTTATATCAACATACAGTATATACATGTCCACCCTTGTCACATCTCACATTTTGCATCTTCAAATCTTATTTATACAGACCATCTTAGACTTTTCACCTACACCAAGCAAACGTGATATCTAATTCTGGTTCTGCCCAAGATTATCCATGAACCTTTGATGAGGGGAAAAAAAATACTCAGAAATGCATCTCCTTCAAATAGACATTTGCCCCATTAAGAAGAACCTATTTTCATTAATAACATCCATGGATCTATAAATCCCAATAACTGCAATGAAAGGGACAACAGTAGGCATAATGTAAATACAGATTAAAGTAATGAAAGTACACAATAATAATAATACAAAATAAGTTCAAGAAGTACACAGTCAAATATATAAATAAATAAATAAATATATAAATAAATAAATAAATAGAGGTGTCAAGGTTACAATATGAATTTAGCTATAGGTTTCCACTTAGTTTCAAAGGTCTCCATCTTAAATTGTAGTAGTTTTTTCCATAATGCAGACTTTTCAAATTCTATCTCTCCATTGGCCTTAACCAAGCAGATGTTATACACTTCTTTGCAATAAAAAGCAGGACCCTGATCAAGTATTTACTGTCTTTGTCGATCATGTCTGAGGATATTATTCCTAAAATATATACAGATGTATCTAGTTCTTTTTTTTTTTTTTTTTTTTTCCATTTATAGATGGCCTCCCTTCACACCTTATAGCCATCCTCTCACTCCAATATGTATTTTTTTTTTTTTTTTTTTTTTATAGAGAGAAAGAAAGAAAAGAGAAAGTGAGACAACAAAACAAAACAACAAAACAACAATTGTCCACAGAAAGAGCACAAGGCAAACACACCAAACCTCCGTCCACAATCCTGCAAAGCACATGACAGAACACAACAACGAAACATACAAGCATAAAGACTGATAATATTCATGACCTTGCAAATATTTCTATAAATACACATACCCATACCTACAAATATATATACAATATACATACATATATATTTATATTCATTTATATACCCATCTACATACATCTACTATACATCCCTGCATCCATTTGTGTGTGGTTGTGAGCATGCATAAGTGAATGAGGTTCACAAGGGGTTCAAAAGGGGGGCAGACTCACACTTCCTACCGCGGGTAGAGGACGGTGTAGAGGTCCATGGATCACGCACCGAGAACGCTGTACTGTCCTCTGGGACAGGTAATTCAGCCATCAGCCAAGCTTTCAATGAAACCTTGGTTCAAGAGCATTTGAATTTAGAACTACTCAGAGATGACATAGTTCTTACAGGCTCAAAGAGCACCTCTTCATTCATGAAGTGGCAAGACATACATCACAACGACAGAGACACGCCTGCGACGGCGCCGACCGTTGTGACACACCTGCATTACGCAGAAAGAGGTAAACGTACAGAGGTACGTTGGCCGAAACCTATAAGGTTCCTGTACAAGGTTCCCCATAAACTGCGCGAACAGCTTAAACTAAACAATGGCATCCTAACTCGTGCCCATGGACGGACGTCCACACCCGTGTGCTTGGTCCCTCATGACCACAGGGGGGTGATGTTAGGCCATGCCCATGTCAAGGACAAAGATTTCAATAACCCCACAAACGACAAAGATCTCGCAAACTCACAGACTTCATGGGAAAAGAAGGTCGTCCAAGCACAGGATAGTAAATAAACTAAACAGTTTAAACTATTCTAGTTGCGAAAAGAAACCGTTCCAACTAGAACTTAGAAACGCTAAGCATAAAACCCACAACAAAAACTAACCTTAACAACCGTTTAAATCTGCAGGATTTAATTGACATCGGTTATAAAGCTAAGAACTGTTTTTCTTGTGTGTGACGTTGGAATCTGACGACCAGAGTGAGTTTGACGTAGTGAAACGTTGTTTTTTAGTTGCTTAATTGCTACTTTTGTGTTATTGAAGTTGTTATTGTTTTCTGAACACTCCCAGCCAAAAGAGGTTTTGATTGTTGATAAGTTGAAAACTTGAATGGATTTTAACTATGCCAACATGCTGTTCATTTTGTTAAAGATCTCAATCTTTGAAGAGTCATAGTAGATTAATACTACTTAAGGTACTATAATCTACACTGATCTCCCAATCATTTAGGTAGAACCGATGCGATCGTTTCTATTCTAGATCTATTCATTTTGATGAGTCTCGCCATAGACTTCAAAATTTTTAGGGATTACCAAATCTTGCGTCGTTCGTCTAAAAGACAACAGACATTTAGACCAAACTAGTTTCATTTTTATTTTAGTTTAACCTAAACTAAATAATGAATGGAGGAATAGTTTGAATGAAGAGGCCTTCGTTAAAGAAGCCCTCCCCATTTCTATAGGTATAGATCCCTATATCTGATTTTTACAGCATTGATCCACCCCTTAATTGGTAATTGTAGCTGATCTAATCCATGATAGCTTACATACCAGGTGCATATAGGTAGAGCCTAATGTAAAATCCCAATCATAAGCCCACCTAAAACCACATAATTGCATGACACATTGAACCAGGGTGGCACCGACTGGAAGCCAACCAGCCTGCAACCTTCGATGTGGGGACCTGCTGATCCAACGTTGGTCTTCAACCTTCATCCAAGGCCCGCCTCCTCTGCTTCAATCGAGGGATCCCCTCTACATGCTGATTAAATTCCATTCTTGCTGATGAAATCAATAACCCCCATCGTTGTGGATTTACCGTTGTGGATTATAAGACTTTGTTTCCAAGGGATCACAGACTCAGTTCTCCATGGGTTAACAGACTATGTTTTCCAAAGGATTAAAAGCTTGCCGCAATGGGATTACCTACGAACAGTATGGAATTTCCAAAAACATTATGGGAGTATAATTTTGAACTTTTTGATTTTTCTTTTTCCACTTGCTGGATTACATAGAGGTCAGAGACATTCGGTGGTATCCTTTCGTGTTGGAACTCATCTCCAAGGACAGGCGATGACTTCCAAAAAGGGGGACTGTAGTGATATAGGCCTCTGTCTTGACCTTCAAGTACACCTCTCCACATCTCTCTGAAACTCTAAGTGTTACACCTTCTTGAAGCCCTCAAGGAGACAAATTGACACTTATATTTTGTGACAATTATTATGAATTAATGGACACTAATTAATCAGATTGAACTTTCTCTTTAATGTGTGTTAATTCAGAATTGATCAAACAGTATTTTTGTCATTTCAATGATGATCTGTTACTTGCATGACTTTGACCCTTCGGCTGGTTTATTTCTGCAGAAGCAAGCAAGACTCTGTCGCTAAGGCAGAAGTCAGGGTAAGAGCTGTTCTCTTGCAGCTTCTTTTGTGTTGTCTATGAAGTTAGACATAACATTTTCTGTGCTAACAGGCAGGCCATCTGGCCGAGGTATGTAAACAGTTTTCCTGTTGTCCGTCAAGAGACTTTCTACCTATGAAATTAAACTTCCATCTTTTATTTTGTGAAACCAGCCTGTAGCCATTAAGAAGGTGGGTCAGACCCCACCTCCCCTATATAATGGGCACTTCCTATTTGGAAGTTAGTTTTTGGAGGAGAACTACTTGCAACTGTTTCTCTTCCCTGGAAAAGCTGGAGACGTCCGGTCATATGTCAACTCGACCCACGTCTCAGCTGAGAGTCGCGGCAAAGCCTTGCTGTGCCTCAACACTCATTTCTGAAAGAGTTTGTTTTCTGAAGTTTATTTTGAAAGTTCAGCCAGTAGCTGGCTCTGCTCCTGCCGGGAGAAGCGGTTCTTCTCACTCGTCTGAATCAGCTCACACGCGCGGAGGTCGTCTGGACGTGAACGGGACAACACAGTCCTTTAATGTCCACAAACTTCAACTCTTATCTCCAAGACGTATCGTCAACAGGTAACGAGGCGTTGATTGTGTCCTGAACGTGTGGGAAGCCCAGCTGAACCGTATGGGAAGGTGCCACTCTGGGTGTTTCAAATAATTAATTTCAGTTAACTTAGCTTTCATCTTCTTCCTCCTATTTCTTCTTCTCATAAGTATTTAATATGTTTGTTTTCATCATGGTAAACTTTAAGTAATGTGCCAACAGAAAGGTCCAACTGTCTGTTTGTTTTAATTTGAATTCTTGTCAACGTAGTTATTAAATCAGAGCTAATATCGATACAAATGTTTAATGTAATTCTTGTGATAGTTTCAATAAAAGGTCTATTTTTTGGTAGACCAATATAAATTGAAGTCTAAGCGTGAAATTACATTTACTGGCTAATCACATCGTTAGATTTGTTGATTTAATCTGAAAAAGTTGAGACCCCGCACTTTGGTGGCAGTTTGTGCAGATAAAAGTCTGCTCATACCTGCACGTCTAAACTATAGGTAAGTCAGTAAACTGACTAATAACTCCTATATTGTTACAACACAATATATGGTCTCCCTCATGTTTCCTTCACTCCTTATTATTAACCTTGGACTCATCTTGTAGGCTTTTATTAGGCCCGAGCAGCTAAGCGCTCTGTTTAGGCCCGACCTGCAATTTTTTCCACCAAATGAATTGGCCTTTTGAGGGCTTTATCATATCCCAAAACTCACCAAATTTGGCGGCCGCATTAGGTCTGGTGAAAAGTTACGTATTTTAGAATAGATAGAATAGAATACATCTTTATTGGCATATTTGTACCAAGGTACAAAGTTTTGCAATTGCCGCGCGCACCATCCGAAGAGGGACGTACGCACGGAAGCCGCAGCAGTATAAAACCGCGCCACCAACAATCAGATATGAAAAAGGAACATACAGTCGGGTAATCAGTGGTATTCAAAAAAGAATCTATCACAATTTGTCTTAGGACACTCCATGATAAAGTCTAAAAAACTACCAGCTTTAGCACGAATAAGACAAGGCATGTTGCATTTCATGGCAAGCAGGGAGATTGTCCGTGAAAATCCTTTCAGATAAGCACAGTCTGTAGATGGCATTCAGCTCGGCTCCATCTGAAAGCACACGGAGACCTTTGGGGGGGCAGCGAGTTCTCAACAGCTTTCACTCCAGGAGAAGATTGCAGACAGCCTTCTTTTTTCAAGGTTGCTCACAGTCCAGATTAGATTAGTCACTTTATTTATTTTCAGGCCAGGCTACAGTGTACTTTTGACTGCAGCCTTGAAGTCCAGGTGCTGTTCAGGTCCAAATCCGAATCATGTGAGGTTCCGAGCTACAAATCCCCATCTGTGCCCTGATGGGTCGGCTGTAAAAGAGTCCCAAAGCGCACCGCAGGTCCGCGGCTGTCCGCCGCTGCTCCCACCGTGCGGTTCAGCTCGTATAACAGCTGGCTCGTTGAGGTCATAGCCTGGATGAGAGAATCTTGTTGAGCAGGAAGTCTCGCCAGCGCGTTGATCGCTGCGGCAGCCTCCCTCAGCTTCCAGTAGCAGAAACATCCGCCGATCCCAAAAAGCAGAGCAACTGCCACCAATATTCCAATAATCCACAAATCTTCAACGGCTCTAAATTCCACAGATTTGAACCGAAATGCATCAAAATCACTACGATCGATCATTATCCACCATTTCAACAGGCATCCATGATAAGTGGCCAATATCCTCGATAGCACCCCCTATATTATTACTACAGTTATATCTCAGTGATACATAGGGATGTAACGGTACACGTGGGTGTACCGAATCGTTTCAGTACGGCACGTTCGGTTCGGTCCACCTGTGTACCGTTTCGGTTATTTTTTCACTCATTGAACGTTATTAACAGCGGAATATGTACGCCGCGGAACAAAATTTCCTAGGCGCGTTTCAGCACAGCGCTGTTATCTTGCAGCACGCACAGCATTTAGCCGTTAGCATCTCGTGTGCGGTCTCCTGTTTGGGAACGTTATGGCTTTCTTGTTAAAAGACGAGCGCACATCCAAAGCTGTGTGTCGACGTTGTTTCACAAGACTGGACCTGCAACAACAACACGTCTAACGTTAACGCGTTTGAAACGACGTGAACGAAGAAAAGCAGCTTGTTGCAAAGACTGATAACAGCAGCTGCATTTAAACGTCCATCAGGTAAATCAGAACGGTCCAGAGCAATAACAAACTGTAGGAGTTTTTAAATCTCTGAATCTAAGTCTGAATGTTTTTGATGCGCCAGCTTTAAAGTTATTGAGCGTCGCTGCAACATCCATCACGTCAACACTTCAGCCAAAATGTTCAACACTTTATGAAAAAACTAAAACCGATATTGTCAACAAGCCCTGGAGCTGATTAAATTCCTGCCCTGATGATGATGATGATGACCGAGAGATTCAACCGTTCAAGAGGTATTGTTCTTTTATTATTTATCGAATTAATCTTTTTTATTTAAAATCATAATCTTATTAACTTGTTTTTTTTACCTCTTTGTGTTTTATTTCCAGTCTGGGACAGAGGTAGCAGCTCTCTTCTTCCTCTTCAGGGAAATCCACCAGATTACCTGCAGCTAAGAAGTGTGTGATGACTGAACTGAACTTTGAACTTTTCCAGGGACCTGTCCCACCTGGGGGAGCAGGTCCAAGAAGAGGTTGTTGTGAGTAATGAGGAAAAATACAGCCACACTGCTGCTACTGTTTATATTGACATGCTTTTCTCCTCCACTGGAGATATTCATTGCAACTACATCTGAGCTTTTAGTAGAAAATGTGGACCAGTTGGTCTTTTTGGACAAAAACTTTAAACTTGATCAGTTAGATTGTAAACAGTGTAGTGGGACTGCACTCTCATGTCAATTACTGGAAGTGGGCCTCTTCACATCTCTCTGAAACTCTGAGTGTTACTTTTCTTGAGCTCTCAAGGAGACAAGTGGACACTATTTTTGTTACAATTATTTTGAATTAATGGACACCAATCAATCAAAAAGAACTTTCTTTTAAAATGTGTTAATTCAGAATTGATCAACATTATACTTTTGTCATTTAATGATGATCTGTTACTTGCATGAGTTTGACCCTTCTGCTGGTTTATTTCTGCAGAACAAGCAGGCTTTAATATTATGGCACAGTTCAGGGTAAACTTTTAACTTGCAACTTCCTTTTGTGTTGTCTGTCAAGCTACCCATAATATTCTCTGTACCAACAGTAAGTTAGACCCTAACTGTCTGTTAGTTTTTGTTGTGCGCTGTTTTCACATTTTGCTGGGGATCTGTGGTGACTATTTTCTGTTACAACGTTTGTTAGAGAGGGTTCGATGAGCCGTCTCTTCTTCTGAACTGACACCGGAAGTTGTCCGGTTCCGACGAAGACTCCGTTGTTTTCAACAGTTAGAAGTGCTGTCTGCCTCTGGTATACTCGGATACTGGCCTGTATGCGATTTGGCTCGTTAACAGAATTCTCTGTGGTGTTTTCTTCGTTTATTTTGTGAAAAAGTGTCCAGAACTTTTGGGTAGAGCTAACGTTTGCATTCCCGAAGCAGTGGCTGCATGAAGCGCTGTGATTGTATGTTGTGTTCAAAAAGTTGGTTCTGTAGACTACTGGTTGTCAGATTTCATTTTTCACACATTTCTGACAGTTTATCTGTTTTGTTTCGTCTCTAGGCATGTAATATTGTTGAAAGACTGCTTAACCGCGGTGTTTTATGATATTTATAAGTGTTTTAGGACGTTAAAGAAGTCCGTTCAACGCTAAAATCCGACCGACCTCAGAGGTCCGTGAACGCGTCGTTGGAATGGCACGTCACCGTGTGTGACGTAGGGGGTCGTGCGCACTGGTGGGCAACGCTAATCAAAAAATTAGTTCCACAATTTCTAAAACGCTTATTAATTTTTTTAGGTCCACAATTTCAAAAGCACAAATGTCTTATGAAAATTAGGGGAAGCTAATCTAATCCGCTATTTATATTCGACAATTGGTAGCCGGCAGCGTTATGCAATATTTGCACTACACTGCCAACTGAAAAGTAACTAAAATGATCCTAAAAGGATGAAATTACAAAAATCAAAGGATTTATTTAATACTTTACGTACATATATTCTATTCGGCCACAAAATTAACAAAAAAGAGAATGATCTTTTAATCCCTAAGACCACTTTTAAATCTCAAATACACGGGTGTGTCGCCACCGCATTTATACATAAAAGTAACCCAAATACATAAAACTAACGACTCACCGTCGAGTGGTGGACACAAAACACACAATAAAATCCTCCGGCCGCGTTAATTTGGCTTGAAACAGCGGGGTTCTCTGCGGATTTATCCAAGAAACCCAGCACAACCAGCTAGCCACAGAGTTAGCGTCCAGTTCACCTCTGACCCGGAAGATGTCAAGATTCTATAGGCAGTCAACAGATTTAATGAAAAGTAACTAAAATACATAAAACTAACGACTCACCGTCGAGTGGTCGACACAAAACACACAATAAAATCCTCCGGCCGCGTTAATTTGGCTTGAAACAGCGGGGTTCTCTGCGGATTTATCCAAGAACAGAAACATCTGGACTAACTAACTAATAAACCTGGTTCATTGTGTTTCAGCTGTGTTTTAATTACCTTCACAGAAACATCTGTACTAACTAACTAATAAACCTGGTTCATTGAGGGCAGCTGTGTTTTAATTACCTTCACAGAAACATCTGGACTAACTAACTAATAAACCTGGTTCATTGGGGGCAGCTGTGTTTTAATTACCTTCACAGAAACATCTGGACTAACTAACTAATAAACCTGGTTCATTGAGGGCAGCTGTGTTTTAATTACCTTCACAGAAACATCTGGACTAACTAACTAATAAACCTGGTTCATTGAGGGCAGCTGTGTTTTAATTACCTTCACAGAAACATCTGGACTAACTAACTAATAAACCTGGTTCATTGGGGGCAGCTGTGTTTTAATTACCTTCACAGAAACATCTGGACTAACTAACTAATAAACCTGGTTCATTGGGGGCAGCTGTGTTTTAATTACCTTCACAGAAACATCTGGACTAACTAACTAATAAACCTGGTTCATTGAGGGCAGCTGTGTTTTAATTACCTTCACAGAAACATCTGGACTAACTAACTAATAAACCTGGTTCATTGAGGGCAGCTGTGTTTTAATTACCTTCACAGAAACATCTGGACTAACTAACTAATAAACCTGGTTCATTGAGGGCAGCTGTGTTTTAATTACCTTCACAGAAACATCTGGACTAACTAACTAATAAACCTGGTTCATTGAGGGCAGCTGTGTTTTAATTACCTTCACAGAAACATCTGGACTAACTAACTAATAAACCTGGTTCATTGGGGGCAGCTGTGTTTTAATTACCTTCACAGAAACATCTGGACTAACTAACTAATAAACCTGGTTCATTGGGGGCAGCTGTGTTTTAATTACCTTCACAGAAACATCTGGACTAACTAACTAATAAACCTGGTTCATTGGGGGCAGCTGTGTTTTAATTACCTTCACAGAAACATCTGGACTAACTAACTAATAAACCTGGTTCATTGAGGGCAGCTGTGTTTTAATTACCTTCACAGAAACATCTGGACTAACTAACTAATAAACCTGGTTCATTGAGGGCAGCTGTGTTTTAATTACCTTCACAGAAACATCTGGACTAACTAACTAATAAACCTGGTTCATTGAGGGCAGCTGTGTTTTAATTACCTTCACAGAAACATCTGGACTAACTAACTAATAAACCTGGTTCATTGAGGGCAGCTGTGTTTTAATTACCTTCACAGAAACATCTGGACTAACTAACTAATAAACCTGGTTCATTAGGGGCAGCTGTGTTAATTACCTCCACAGAAACATCTGGACTAACTAACTAATAAACCTGGTTCATTGAGGGCAGCTGTGTTTTAATTACCTTCACAGAAACATCTGGACTAACTAACTAATAAACCTGGTTCATTGAGGGCAGCTGTGTTTTAATTACCTTCACAGAAACATCTGGACTAACTAACTAATAAACCTGGTTCATTGAGGGCAGCTGTGTTTTAATTACCTTCACAGAAACATCTGGACTAACTAACTAATAAACCTGGTTCATTGAGGGCAGCTGTGTTTTAATTACCTTCACAGAAACATCTGGACTAACTAACTAATAAACCTGGTTCATTGAGGGCAGCTGTGTTTTAATTACCTTCACAGAAACATCTGGACTAACTAACTAATAAACCTGGTTCATTGAGGGCAGCTGTGTTTTAATTACCTTCACAGAAACATCTGGACTAACTAACTAATAAACCTGGTTCATTGGGGGCAGCTGTGTTTTAATTACCTTCACAGAAACATCTGGACTAACTAACTAATAAACCTGGTTCATTGGGGGCAGCTGTGTTTTAATTACCTTCACAGAAACATCTGGACTAACTAACTAATAAACCTGGTTCATTGGGGGCAGCTGTGTTTTAATTACCTTCACAGAAACATCTGGACTAACTAACTAATAAACCTGGTTCATTGAGGGCAGCTGTGTTTTAATTACCTTCACAGAAACATCTGGACTAACTAACTAATAAACCTGGTTCATTGGGGGCAGCTGTGTTTTAATTACCTTCACAGAAACATCTGGACTAACTAACTAATAAACCTGGTTCATTGAGGGCAGCTGTGTTTTAATTACCTTCACAGAAACATCTGGACTAACTAACTAATAAACCTGGTTCATTGAGGGCAGCTGTGTTTTAATTACCTTCACAGAAACATCTGGACTAACTAACTAATAAACCTGGTTCATTGGGCAGCTGTGTTTTAATTACCTTCACAGAAACATCTGGACTAACTAACTAATAAACCTGGTTCATTGAGGGCAGCTGTGTTTTAATTACCTTCACAGAAACATCTGGACTAACTAACTAATAAACCTGGTTCATTGAGGGCAGCTGTGTTTTAATTACCTTCACAGAAACATCTGGACTAACTAACTAATAAACCTGGTTCATTGAGGGCAGCTGTGTTTTAATTACCTTCACAGAAACATCTGGACTAACTAACTAATAAACCTGGTTCATTGGGGGCAGCTGTGTTTTAATTACCTTCACAGAAACATCTGGACTAACTAACTAATAAACCTGGTTCATTGGGGGCAGCTGTGTTTTAATTACCTTCACAGAAACATCTGGACTAACTAACTAATAAACCTGGTTCATTGGGGGCAGCTGTGTTTTAATTACCTTCACAGAAACATCTGGACTAACTAACTAATAAACCTGGTTCATTGAGGGCAGCTGTGTTTTAATTACCTTCACAGAAACATCTGGACTAACTAACTAATAAACCTGGTTCATTGAGGGCAGCTGTGTTTTAATTACCTTCACAGAAACATCTGGACTAACTAACTAATAAACCTGGTTCATTGAGGGCAGCTGTGTTTTAATTACCTTCACAGAAACATCTGGACTAACTAACTAATAAACCTGGTTCATTGGGGGCAGCTGTGTTTTAATTACCTTCACAGAAACATCTGGACTAACTAACTAATAAACCTGGTTCATTGAGGGCAGCTGTGTTTTAATTACCTTCACAGAAACATCTGGACTAACTAACTAATAAACCTGGTTCATTGAGGGCAGCTGTGTTTTAATTACCTTCACAGAAACATCTGGACTAACTAACTAATAAACCTGGTTCATTGAGGGCAGCTGTGTTTTAATTACCTTCACAGAAACATCTGGACTAACTAACTAATAAACCTGGTTCATTGGGGGCAGCTGTGTTTTAATTACCTTCACAGAAACATCTGGACTAACTAACTAATAAACCTGGTTCATTGAGGGCAGCTGTGTTTTAATTACCTTCACAGAAACATCTGGACTAACTAACTAATAAACCTGGTTCATTGGAGGCAGCTGTGTTTTAATTACCTTCACAGAAACATCTGGACTAACTAACTAATAAACCTGGTTCATTGAGGGCAGCTGTGTTTTAATTACCTTCACAGAAACATCTGGACTAACTAACTAATAAACCTGGTTCATTGAGGGCAGCTGTGTTTTAATTACCTTCACAGAAACATCTGGACTAACTAACTAATAAACCTGGTTCATGGGGGCAGCTGTGTTTTAATTACCTTCACAGAAACATCTGGACTAACTAACTAATAAACCTGGTTCATTGGGGGCAGCTGTGTTTTAATTACCTTCACAGAAACATCTGGACTAACTAACTAATAAACCTGGTTCATTGGGCAGCTGTGTTTTAATTACCTTCACAGAAACATCTGGACTAACTAACTAATAAACCTGGTTCATTGAGGGCAGCTGTGTTTTAATTACCTTCACAGAAACATCTGGACTAACTAACTAATAAACCTGGTTCATTGAGGGCAGCTGTGTTTTAATTACCTTCACAGAAACATCTGGACTAACTAACTAATAAACCTGGTTCATTGGGGCAGCTATGTTTTAATTACCTTCACAGAAACATCTGGACTAACTAACTAATAAACCTGGTTCATTGAGGGCAGCTGTGTTTTAATTACCTTCACAGAAACATCTGGACTAACTAACTAATAAACCTGGTTCATTGAGGGCAGCTGTGTTTTAATTACCTTCACAGAAACATCTGGACTAACTAACTAATAAACCTGGTTCATTGGGGGCAGCTGTGTTTTAATTACCTTCACAGAAACATCTGGACTAACTAACTAATAAACCTGGTTCATTGAGGGCAGCTGTGTTTTAATTACCTTCACAGAAACATCTGGACTAACTAACTAATAAACCTGGTTCATTGAGGGCAGCTGTGTTTTAATTACCTTCACAGAAACATCTGGACTAACTAACTAATAAACCTGTGCATTGAGGGCAGCTGTGTTTTAATTACCTTCACAGAAACATCTGGACTAACTAACTAATAAACCTGGTTCATTGGGGACAGCTGTGTTTTAATTACCTTCACAGAAACATCTGGACTAACTAACTAATAAACCTGGTTCATTGGGGGCAGCTGTGTTTTAATTACCTTCACAGAAACATCTGGACTAACTAACTAATAAACCTGGTTCATTGGGCAGCTGTGTTTTAATTACCTTCACAGAAACATCTGGACTAACTAACTAATAAACCTGGTTCATTGAGGGCAGCTGTGTTTTAATTACCTTCACAGAAACATCTGGACTAACTAACTAATAAACCTGGTTCATTGAGGGCAGCTGTGTTTTAATTACCTTCACAGAAACATCTGGACTAACTAACTAA
This sequence comes from Garcialebias charrua, assembly GCA_038048925.1. Lineage (NCBI taxonomy): Eukaryota > Metazoa > Chordata > Actinopteri > Cyprinodontiformes > Rivulidae > Garcialebias > Garcialebias charrua. The sequence continues at coordinate 22,355 of JBBPBX010026894.1, forward strand.
TAAACCTGGTTCATTGGGGCAGCTGTGTTTTAATTACCTTCACAGAAACATCTGGACTAACTAACTAATAAACCTGGTTCATTGAGGGCAGCTGTGTTTTAATTACCTTCACAGAAACATCTGGACTAACTAACTAATAAACCTGGTTCATTGGGGCAGCTGTGTTTTAATTACCTTCACAGAAACATCTGGACTAACTAACTAATAAACCTGGTTCATTGAGGGCAGCTGTGTTTTAATTACCTTCACAGAAACATCTGGACTAACTAACTAATAAACCTGGTTCATTGAGGGCAGCTGTGTTTTAATTACCTTCACAGAAACATCTGGACTAACTAACTAATAAACCTGGTTCATTGAGGGCAGCTGTGTTTTAATTACCTTCACAGAAACATCTGGACTAACTAACTAATAAACCTGGTTCATTGAGGGCAGCTGTGTTTTAATTACCTTCACAGAAACATCTGGACTAACTAACTAATAAACCTGGTTCATTAGGGGCAGCTGTGTTAATTACCTCCACAGAAACATCTGGACTAACTAACTAATAAACCTGGTTCATTGAGGGCAGCTGTGTTTTAATTACCTTCACAGAAACATCTGGACTAACTAACTAATAAACCTGGTTCATTGAGGGCAGCTGTGTTTTAATTACCTTCACAGAAACATCTGGACTAACTAACTAATAAACCTGGTTCATTGAGGGCAGCTGTGTTTTAATTACCTTCACAGAAACATCTGGACTAACTAACTAATAAACCTGGTTCATTGAGGGCAGCTGTGTTTTAATTACCTTCACAGAAACATCTGGACTAACTAACTAATAAACCTGGTTCATTGAGGGCAGCTGTTTTTTAATTACCTTCACAGAAACATCTGGACTAACTAACTAATAAACCTGGTTCATGGGAAGCAGCTGTGTTTTAATTACCTTCACAGAAACATCTGGACTAACTAACTAATAAACCTGGTTCATTGGGGGCAGCTGTTTTTTAATTACCTTCACAGAAACATCTGGACTAACTAACTAATAAACCTGGTTCATTGGGGGCAGCTGTGTTTTAATTACCTTCACAGAAACATCTGGACTAACTAACTAATAAACCTGGTTCATTGGGGGCAGCTGTGTTTTAATTACCTTCACAGAAACATCTGGACTAACTAACTAATAAACCTGGTTCATTGAGGGCAGCTGTGTTTTAATTACCTTCACAGAAACATCTGGACTAACTAACTAATAAACCTGGTTCATTGAGGGCAGCTGTGTTTTAATTACCTTCACAGAAACATCTGGACTAACTAACTAATAAACCTGGTTCATTGAGGGCAGCTGTGTTTTAATTGCCTTCACAGAAACATCTGGACTAACTAACTAATAAACCTGTGTATTTGAGGGCAGCTGTGTTTTAATTGCCTTCACAGAAACATCTGGACTAACTAACTAATAAACCTGGTTCATTGGGGCAGCTGTGTTTTAATTACCTTCACAGAAACATCTGGACTAACTAACTAATAAACCTGGTTCATTGAGGGCAGCTGTGTTTTAATTACCTTCACAGAAACATCTGGACTAACTAACTAATAAACCTGGTTCATTGAGGGCAGCTGTGTTTTAATTACCTTCACAGAAACATCTGGACTAACTAACTAATAAACCTGGTTCATTGAGGGCAGCTGTGTTTTAATTACCTTCACAGAAACATCTGGACTAACTAACTAATAAACCTGGTTCATTGGGGGCAGCTGTGTTTTAATTACCTTCACAGAAACATCTGGACTAACTAACTAATAAACCTGGTTCATTGGGGGCAGCTGTGTTTTAATTACCTTCACAGAAACATCTGGACTAACTAACTAATAAACCTGGTTCATTGAGGGCAGCTGTGTTTTAATTACCTTCACAGAAACATCTGGACTAACTTAACTAATAAACCTGGTTCATTGTGTTTCAGCTGTGTTTTAATTACCTTCACTGAAACATCTGG
>JBBPBX010026894.1:27230-37723 GCA_038048925.1 Garcialebias charrua
ACCTGGAGTACATTATTCTACACTAATAGAAAAATAATAAAAACTAAGTTGGAGCTTTGTGATTTCTTTTTCTGGTTTGTGAGACTTCAACAAAGATCGTTTTTCATAATTTTTCATGCAACTGAACCAGTATTGACTGGTCAGTAGAGGGTGCTGTGGCGCCGCCACATCACTATCATTTGGGACAGATAATAAGATAAAAACGAAATAACAAAATAAAATAGTTTGTAGAGATATCGATATATGTTTTAGATGTGTAAAATATGTTTTGTGTAGTCATTAACTTTCATTTTAATCATGAAAGATGTCGTGTTGAGTCAATTCCGGTTCGCGCCATGGCGTGGATATCCATTTTTTTTTACATAAATGAGTGGACCATGGTTCAGTGTCTTTAATAAAGTATGAATATAACTGAACAAATATAGCCTTTGTGCAATTATATTTGTTGGTGATGTGTTTTGTAAATATGTGTTCAAAAGATATGCGGAACTTAAATTTAACGTGCCATGCTCCATGTCGACCACTATTTGGTGCTGCACATGTTGCTCAAGTGGAAGGCTCAGCGAGGTCTTCTTACTCGGAGGGCTTAATAATACACTCGCCCTCATTCCTAATTGGTTTGGGATGTGATTTATGGCCAGCCATCCCCGGGAACGCGTAAACTGAGTGAGGACTGAGTTGGGCGAGGGTTTTTCCCACCGATCGTAAAAAAGGCACGGAGTCTCCTGTTTACATACATAGATACATACATAGGTTCGACGCCATGTTCAGTAGGGCAGGAGGAGCAAACATTAAGCTAATGGACGAGGTAACACCCAACCCTAACCACGGGGTCAAGAAACAAACGTGTGTGTGTGTGTGTATGTGTGTTTAAACTTTATATTTGTAATTTGGCTCACTTCACTGCTATAACATAGAAAATTAAGAGTTTTATTGATTTAGTAACACCTGTTTACCTTACTTATTAATTACACTTCAGTCATTTGACTAGACACAACCTCAAACTGCTGAGAGGGAGATAAAGTAATCAAACAAGTGACAAATATATTTTATTAACTTTTAACAGTAAAATTTCACAAAGTCAATTGATTAGATGAATGATTAGATGTGTACAAATATGTTTGCAAAATTCTTATCTTTGTAGGCTTGAAACTTTGGAGAGGAGTATCCGATGGGCCAGAGGACAGCTTGTTCCACAAGATCTTGCTGATGAACTACTTCAGTTAGTAGAAGAACTACTACAGGTCATAGAAACAACTTTACATGCACAAGAAGGTAAGCTACAGGTCCTACTAAAAAATTTGCATATTGTAATAAAGTTCATTATTTTATGTAATTTACCGAAATTCATTAAACTTATAGAGTCAATGCACACCAAGCAGCGGTGGACAGTAGTGGAGTATATTTACTCGAGTACTGTAATTATGTACTTTTACATAAACTGATCAAAGCTATCCATCACTCAGCCATAGCAACAGCTAGAAGCTACCTGAATGTTTAATTTTACAAAATGGTAATTTAATGTGAGTTTCCATGATTTACACATAAATGTTCTTTTTCTTCTTGGTAAAAACTTTTTTAAATACTTGTCAAAAATAATTTCATGTTCTACTGAACCACAGCTATTTGTTATATTAGTGAAAGTCAAATAACAGCCTTTTTTATTTCTGTACCTATATTTACTTGTTGAATTATTATTCAGTCTCTTTTAAGGTGAACAAAAAAACTGTGATGTTAATCGTGATCGGACGATATGAAAAAATTAATCGTGATCATTTTTATTTTTGCAATAGGGCACAGCCCTACCTTAAAGTTATTGTAAGCATTACCATTAAAAGCAAACTTTTGTTCAACAGAGCTATATGTTAGAAAGTTTCCACATCAGTTTACATGTCAAAAATAAAGTCACTCGTGATTCATGTACAATCCATTAATTATTATCAGAAGTATTAACAAATACATTAGCAAGTATTTTAAATTAAACATCTCGTAATAGCCTTGAAATGTGAACATTAATACACATTATGAAATGGCTGACAAATTTATTTATTTTTTGTTATAGGTGGCGAATTGTCATTCACGGTGGTATATGTGGCTTCAGTCGAATGGTGGTGTTTTTAAAGGCTTCAGACAACAACAGAAGCAACACAGTTTTGGAGATGTTTCTTGATGCTACAGCAAGATACGGAGTGCCATCTCGTGTACGATGTGATGATGGTGGCGAAAATAATGATGTGTGCTTGTTCATGAATGTGTATCATGGATCTGAAAGGGGAAGCGCCATACGTGGAAGAAGTGTGCATAACCAACGGATTGAGAGGTTGTGGGGTGATCTTTGGCGAGGTGTGACAAAGGTCTACCATCAGCTCTTCTCTTTCTTGGAAAATGAAAGAATCATTGACTGCACCAACGAGCAACACATGTGGGCACTACATTATGTATACCTTCCTCAAATAAACAAAGAACTGGAGCTTTTCAGACAACAATGGAACAATCATGGTTTGCGCACTGCTGGCCATCGCACCCCAAACCAGCTGTTTGTCCAAGGGTCGTTGCAGCGACAAATGCAGCCACTAACTGCCATGGCTGAGATTTTTTGCAGCAACACTGCAGAACCAGTGGTAAGTCATGCAGTTCCCATTTTGAGATGGGAAGACAGAGTAACTGTTCCCTCCAATCAGTTCACTCCAACACAGACACAAATGGAAGCGTTACAACAACTGGACTCAGAACCAGGACCAGGCAGCTTCGGTATCCAGACACTACAAGAAGTTATGACCATTTTGGAACAGTGAGTGAGTGAGTGAGTGAGTGAGTGAGTGAGTGAGTGAGTGAGTGAGTGAGTGAGTGAGTGAGTGAGTGAGTGAGTGAGTGAGTGAGTGAGTGAGTGAGTGAGTGAGTGAGTGAGTGAGTGAGTGAGTTGTAAAATCTTGTTTGCTGTAGATGAAAATTTGAAGTTCCTGTGATGTAATTTTTTTGTATGAAATATGAATACATTGTTGAAAAGATATTATTTACATATTACAAAACAAATTTGACATTGCTCAAATGGTCAGTTGATGAAGTGTTTGCATGTGAAAGTATAGGAAGTGGTGTCAAAAGGTGATGTCTAATTACATTAGACAATGACATTACATTTTTTTAACGTTAAAATAAAAACATTTTGAACATGGTATTTGACAATGAGAACAATTATCTTTATTACTTATTATTACTTTACATATATAACTACGTGACGTTACATTTTTTAACATTAAAAATAACATTATTTTTAACATTACAATAAAAACATTTTGAACAGTCTTTTGCAATGAAAACTCTTTATCTTTATTACTTTACATATAAGCCGTTGGCAATTAAGGTCAGAAATAGGAAACAGAAACAGGTTCATTAAACAGTTATTAGATTTATTAATAACTTCATTAAACAGTAAAAGAAACATCTGGCTTTTTTTAAAGTAAAATATAAGCAGAAATGTAGTTTCTCTGTCTGTTTACATCTCTCTGTTAAAGTTCTTTAGCCCTGGACCTTGAAATCACCCCTCTGTTTTGCTGAAGTGGTTTAGCCCTGGACCTGACAGCCAATGAGAAGAGACGTGACTGAAGCCGTCAGGAAGTGAAGTTACCCAAAAGGGACATAGACAGATGTTGTTTACATCTTAACCAAAATACATAAACAGCGCGCAAACAACGCGTACTTTACACGTTGTTGACACGTTGATAACACGTACTTTACGCGTCAAATGCGTGTGAAATTTCGACGCATCTTTGACGTGTCATTTACGCGTTATTTACGCGTTGTTGACGCGTCATTTTCGATGCAAATTTGACACGTAATTGACGCGTTGTTTACGCGTCGTTTACGCGTCATTAACGTGTCAATGTATGGAAAGCCTGCTGGGCCATTTTCTCGTGAAAATTACATGTTACATCGACACGTTAATGACGTGTAAACAACGCGTTAACAACGCGTTGTTTACACGTCAATTACGCGTCAAATTCGCCTCGAAAAATGACGCGTAAACGACGTGTAAACAACGTGTAAACAATGTGTAAACAACGCGTCAAAGACGCGTTAATTACGTGTCATTGACGCGTCTAAATTTCACACGCATTTGACGCGTTATCAACGTGTCAACAACGTGTAAAGTACGCGTTGTTTGGTTAAGACGTAAACAACATCTGTTTATGTCCCTCTTGGGTAACTTCACTTCCTGACGGCTTCACTCGCGTCTCTTCTCATTGGCTGTCAGGTCCAGGGCTAAACCACTTCAGCAAAACAGAGGGGTGATTCCAAGGTCCAGGCTCGGCTAAACCACTTTAACAGAGAGAGGTAAACAAGAACTGCCCAAGATAAGTATAGTATCAGCGATGTTCATCGTATCGTTGATTCCTGGTCCCCTGCTCCGACAAGAAAACTAACAAGGGATTTAAATTGTATGTCTCAAGTTTCCTGCACAACTACGAGGGTAAGTAACGTTAGTTTGATCGCGTTGTGTTGTTGCTACCTGTTAGCGGCTAACGTTAGCCTATTAGCAACGCGATCTTTTTTTTGTGTACTCACGTTATAGAAACAGATTGTCCACACTTAAACAAAACGGCTCATATTTTGTGATCCTTCTACTAACATGCTGCTCTTCTCAGTTTCATGCAAAAATCAGGAGACAGCTGTGAAGTCGTTCAGGTCCATGAAGAAAGCTGAAAAACCTCAGTTTGTGTAGGGTGAAGCTAGGATTGTTCAGATGACAGTTTTAAGATTGAGTTAATTACATGTCTCCGTCTGTGTCATATCTTTATCTTTACTTAACAGGGACAATGCATTTAGAAACGTAGAAAAAATCAAGTTACATTGCACAAAGAGTATAGCGATAGCTAATTTGCAACTCCTGTCCCAGGTTGGGCTGTTATACACAAATAAAATACGTACAGTTTATGCATCCATATACACCAAAAATACATAAGCATGTCTGTCAAGAAATTCATGAAATCAATCAATGCAACGTGCAAATACATGCTATCAAATTTAACAAAACAAAAGAACATACAAAACCTAAAATTACCTAAAAGTTAAAATTCAGAATGAAACAATTATAAAAACCTTAGAGCCTCCAAAATTAACCATACACATGCAGAGGTAACTCTCCATCCTCTCACATTAACCAATACATGCTTAAAATTATCACAACAACACTAACTCACCAACATATACAGTCCTCATCATTAAATATAAATATAAAATGTTTCACATCTTTGGTATACATTTTTAAAAGTTTTCGTTTTACAATTATAAAAAGTAAACAGCCTACTGTGTTTTTACAGTCTTTATTTTACATTTTTAAACAAATGTTTATGAAATGAAGTCTAATGTTGTAAAAATTTTTTGTATCCTTTCAATAGTAATGGTTGTCATAGTCCGTATTTTTTATGCCTTAGTTTACACAGTGTTGTAGTGTTTTCCCTGTGTTCTCTGCTCAGCTGCCCCGCCTACACACACCTGCTTCCCCTTGTGTTTCTCCCAGGTGTTCGTTGTTTGTAATCTTGAACTTGCTTGCGGCCTGGAGTTTCTCATTAACTAACCATGACAATGGTGATGTGTATAAAAGTTTTAAGAAAAAGGTGATATCACCTACTGCAAAAAGGACTCTGTATATATTTTTAAATATGTTGTTGCTTATGTGGTCTTGTACTCCTGACAGGAAAATCTTGGAATTCAGGGAGGTAATCAGCTTGAAGAGCACAAGGTAACGACTTGGTTAAGTTGCAGCCACTATGTGCCATATATGTTAATTAGCTAAAAGTTAGAGTGATTTTAACCTGGTTACCACAACAGCACGTATCATGTCAAGGACAGAAAGCCAGATGTGGCAGTGGAAGCATTGAAAGCAATTTTAAGAGAAAAAGTAATGAACAACAATAAATAAAAAATAACAAAAAGAAAAACAATGAAACGATTATTAAAATTAATCGTCGACTATGTCAATAGTCGATTTTTTGTCTACTAATCGTGGCAGCCGCAGTTGTGAATTAGTTTTCATGTTAAAATAAACGGGAATGCTATCCATGCACAGTTGACTTAGGTAAAGAATCAAAATTGATGTACTACTACTACTATTAGTACTACAAATGTGCTAGTTTAATTTATATTTTAGAAATTTATGAAATTTGCAACAAAGTTAAAAGAGCATGTTTTAGATTGTATACATATGTATGTATAATTTACACTGTTGACATTTAAAGAGGGAAAAACATTGTAATCTTTACAAGATTGTTCATTGTCTTCTTAGGACAACCAGGTTCTCAACGAGGAACATGTGACCTGAACCCTACAGCCAGTCACCAGCCAGGTCACTAGGATGAATCCATCAGTGACAATGAGTAAGTGTCAGAGATATGATTATAAGGTGAACAATTAGGGATGCAAACTATTAATCAACTTGCGCTTAATTGTTGAATAATTGTTTATTTCGTTAAAATTTCTTCCTTTCGATTAATTGTAAACATACATTTAAATATTGTGTTAGTGTACTTTGGTCGTCAATTGGAGAAGATGCTACAAAATAAACACGTCAGAAAACAAACCCAACAGAGGAGTGTATAAAAAAATAGTTATTAGCAATATTAGCCAGTATTTTTCAAATCACTTTAGTAAATGTTTAATGTTAGCATTTAGCAAACATCACATTCTGGTTTCCCTTATAAAAATCAACAATACAAAATGACTGCTGCCGGTCCGCAGAAACACAGTTGGACACGCCCCACTCCCCCGATTTAAATCCAGTATGTAAAATAATCAGCTTCTTATGATTACATCAAGATGTAGACATTACAGCCCCTGATGAATGTTATTTGGTGGAATAATTCGAAAAATCTCTCAAAAGATTGAAGGGTTTGTCACAAGAAGCTGAGGGTGCCCCTGCTCACAAAAAATGTTATGGTACATTTATGGTACATTCAGACCGAACAGCGTTTCAACTTCCAAAAAGCTCGTCACGCACGCAAGTGGACGCACTTGGTGTCCAGACCTACTTGGACCAGAACGCCAGAACGCGAAACTGCTGCGGGGTGTGTGGGAGGAGCTTACCGGTATACCGAGTCCTCACTGCACTCCGCCAGGCGAGGAGCTTTTTATTTCCGTCTCTGTGGAGCAGACTTGACTGGTCGTGAAGGAATTGTCGCGAACACACAGCTACAATGAGTTTCTCTTCCATAGTCCATGACTCCGCGGGTTTTTTCTGTGTCCCACAAACAATACGTCACATACACTGTAAATGGAAACATGGTATTTAATTAAAAATAGTAAATTGACTTAAATCAGTTTTCATCAAATAGTGATTAAGACTCACTTTTAGTAAGTTACTTGTAATTTGTGGTCAAAAAATCTCAGTAGCTCAGTTAACTTGAGCTCGTTTCATTTAGAAAAAGTAAGTTTTTGATAAGTGTGAACAAATCCCGTATCATATCGCGATAAGAAGACATCTCGCGCATGCTCAGAATAGAACCACACACGCACACTGCGCATGCCTCATTTTTGAGCGCGTTTCACTCTTCTCTTGGGAAATATCGTAACAGATACCAGTAAGTATGTTTTTTTAATCATAATGTATGAAGTTGGTATTAAAATGTTTTTTAACAGGCGATGTTGGTGTGCATTTCTCGCAGAAATATGGGTATTGTCTCAGCTCGTGTTAGCTAACGGTAGAGCTAGCCAACTAATGATATTTAACATAAACCTAGCTAGTGGCAATATTCCACAATATAATTTTAAATTTTCGTTCGAGGCAATTGTGCTCTCGCGTGCCGTGGTCGCAGGGAAAAGAAAGGTGGAGGCACGCGGGGTGTCTTCCCCCAGTTGCTTCTTAGCAGCTAAGCTAAAAAGGATACACGAGTCTGTCAAGTCTCCCGTTTTGGCCGGGAAACTACCGTATTTTACCCCTCTTTCCCGTCGTGATCCCGAATTATTATTTTCCAGGAAATCTCCCGTATTATAATATTATTAAAAAAAAAAAAAACATTCCGGTGCCTCTGTCACTAGCCTCGCGAGAACTGCCACCTGCAGTCGCCTCGGTGGCAGTTCTCGCGATGTTACTGCTGGCGCGGTCGAGAGCAAACCCGGAAAAACACAGAGATGGATGTAACGAGAAGTAACGAGAGAGGACGCGTACCTGCCAAAAAAGTTAAGATTTCGTGTAAATATGTTGAAAAATGGGACAGCGAATTTATTTTCCTAAAGTTTATGCGTTTTTTAAGATTTGTAACTGCGACTTTAGTCTCATGGGGGAAGGAACGATGTCCGCCAGCATGAAAAATCCGTCAAGCACAAAGGTAGGCTTATCAGATTGTGACCACATAACTGGTTTGAAAGAGGCTGATAGGTAGTTATTTTAGATTTCTTGTAAACCTGTCTTAAAATGTTAGGGGTCCTGGACTTTGGTTGGCTAGTGCAGGGGGCTGCAACCTGCGGCTCTGGGGCCACATGTGGCTCTTTGGTCCCTCAGCAGTGGCTCCTCCAAGCTTTGATCAAAACTAACTTTAAACTGAATTTTATTTGTTCTTATAACAACAAAAAGGGCTAGTTTTAGCAGTTTTTCCTGTCATTTCCTTTGCAAATGTGTGAATACTAGAACTAATAGAAGGAGTAAAACATAAGTTAACTTTATTTATTTGAAGTAGGATATTTAATTTTTCCACAATTAAAATAATTTACCTAGACCTGCATAGTTCATTATTTTATTTTTTAATTGGGAAAGATCACATTATTTTTTCCTTCTTTATGATAATCTGGTCTTTTTTAGTCTTAAAATGTAAAAATATCAACAAATCATTAGATATTTTCAGCTTTACAATGGCCAGAAAACTACCGGTCAGAAAATTGTCCTTTAACAAACTTAAAGTGGTCTGTGGGCCACCAGTTGAGAATCCCAGTTGGCTCCGGAAACATTTAATTTAGTGAACAAAGGGGCAGAAATGGCTCTTTTGATCATAAAGGTTGTAGATCCCTGGCCTAGTGGGGTGGCTCGGCGTACCCGGCAGAAAATTTCCCTTATTTTTAAATACAAAACTTGACAGGTGACGAGTGAGTCGCACAGACTGCAAACACTTAAAAAAATAATAGCAACCTGAACCAAACGTTTGGTTCTGCTGCCCCTTGGCTTGTTGATCACGGATCAGACAGGCCACCAGCAAACCTCCCATTTCAGTCTGCTCAACAACTACTAGCTAGCTTCTGTTAGCTGTGCAAAGGGTCCCTGTGTGAAACGGTGAGCATCTTCTTCTTTCGGCTTTTCCCTTTTCAGGTGTCACCACAGCAAGTCATCCTCCTCCACCTCACTGTCCTCTGCATCCTCTGTCCTCACTCCAACTACCTTCATGTCCTCTCTAACTGCATCCATATATCTTCTCTTTGTCTTTTTCCTGGCAGCTGCAGCTGCATTTGTACTCGGACCCACACAAATAACTGAGCTTGGCATGTAATGAATAAGTGATTATTCTCATGTGTAATGTAATTCGAACTGTAAAACTAAAATAGTTTTTTTCTTAATTTTCTAATTTATAACCACAAGTCTGGTTAATGTTATTACAGGAAATCCCTGTTTGGAAAAGCATCTTCAAGCTTGAAGAATGGCAGGCACAATTCCCTTTATTGGTGACGCTTCATGTGAGTAAAATCCATCACCATTAAATGACTTATTCATTTATCTATTCATCTTAAACATCAGAATGAATGTGTCATAAGGCCCTCTCACACTTGAACGTTTTAGACAACTCATGCCAACTTGTGAAAATTTAGGAGATATCTATAGTGCAGCTATGTTTACTCTTTAAGATTTTTATTCCTGTTAATGTGACGAGACATTTCCATTTATTAACAGATGACAGCATTGATGAAACATATGGTGTGAATGTGCAGTTTGAATCTGATGAAGAGGTAAAGGTTTTTTTTCATGATGTTACAGGTAGTCCCCGACTTACGAGCGAGTTCCGTTACAACGAGGCGCGTAACACGGAAATCTCGTAAATTGGAACGGCCGCCACGTGTCTCGTAAGTCCGGAATTTCGCTCGTAAGTTGGAACGGTTTTGCTAGCGCGACTACAAACACTTGTTTTTCATCGAAAAACTGCTTATGAGTGCATAAAAATGATCGGAAACGTGTGTCCACATGTTTAGCTAACGAACTGTGGTGAAAAAACACAGAAAAACTCGGTATTTTTTGCGTTTTTTCCAAAAATTCGCCAGCTCGTAAGTCCGGAACCTCGTAAGTAAGAGCGCTCGTAAGTTGGGGACTACCTGTATATTCCTTTTTGTTCTCAGCTTTCTGCACAACGAACTGACCCTCATTGAAAATAAGATTCACCTGACTTTGAATTTCACTGATGAAAGTTATTGTAAATTTTGTCCTCAGAAGCTTTGGAACATCCAGATGTTTGTGCTCAAAATAAATTATAAAAGTAATCATTTTTCTGGTTTGCAGGAAGGAGATGAAGACCAGTTTGGAA
>JBBPBX010026895.1:0-23333 GCA_038048925.1 Garcialebias charrua
CTTGTTAAAAGACGTGAACAAGTCCAAAGCTGTGTATCGACGTTGTTTCACGAAGATTGGATCTGCAGCAGGCAACACGTCTAACTTCTTAACGCACTTGAAACAACATCATCCGAACGTGAACATCTCTTCTACAAGCAAGAAAAGTAGCTTGTTGCAAAGACCGATAACAGCAGCATTTAAACAACCTTTATCAGGTCATTCAGATTGATCCAGACCAATAACACAAGCTGTAGGAGCTGTAGGAGTTTTTAAAGCTCTGGATCTACAACCAAATGCTGTTGATGCACCGGATTTAAAGTTATTGAACTCTGCTATGACATCCATCACGTCAACACTTCAGCCAAAAAGTTGTAACACTTTATGAAAAAGCTAAAACTGATATTGTCAACAAGCCCTGGAGCCAATTAAAGCTCTGATGATGAGGACCGAGAGATTCATAACAACCATTCAAGAAGAGGTATTGTTCTTTTATTATTATCTAATTAACTTTTGTTTTATTTAAAATTATAATCTTATTAACTCATTATTATTATGTTTACCTATTTTGTGTTTTATTTCTAGTCTGGGACAGAGATAGCAGCTGAGTCTTCTTCCCCTTCAGGAAAATCCACCAGAGATCACCTCCAGCTTAGAAGTCTGTGATGACAGAACTCTGAACTTTTCCAGGGACAGGTGGAAGCAGGTCCAAGAAGAGGTTGTGAGTAGTGAGGACAAATACAGCCACACTACAAAATTAACAAAGCTCTACCCCTTTATTCCTGCTATCTGTTGTTAGTGAGATGATTTTCTCCACCACTAAAGATTTTCACTGCAACTAGATATATGCTTTTGACAGAAAATGTGGTCAAGTTGGTCTTTTTGGACAAAAACGTAAAAACTTGATTAACTAGACTGCACACAGTCTGTTGCTGCTTATTGTTCTGGTTCTGACTGTTATTGTATTTATTAGGATTTTTATTATTGTTAGTATAGTTTATTCATTGTAAAAATGCCATTTATTAAAAATATCATCCAAATGGGTTGCTTTTCTTAATTTTTATACAAACATATTGTTTACTTGGCATATTTTCAAAATAAATGTTTTGTAAGTCTTCATTATGGCCTTTATTTTTGTACCGAAAATTAACCAAACCGAAATGTGATTTTAACGTACTGTTACACCCCTTATAGACAGATTGGGGTCTCATCCTCAATAATAAGGACATTGCTTTGGTCTTTCGCAGTGAAGAGAGAACTGAGTTGAAAGGCAAAGGTCTTGATTTACTGGTCTGTCTCTGTTCCAACCCTTACCTATATGGTCATGAGGTTTGGATCATGATCGAAAGAACAAGATCCCAGATACAAGTGGCCTAAATGGGTTTTCTTCACAGGGTTTTCAGGCTTAGCCTTAAAGATAGGGTGATGAGCTCCATCATTTGGTGGTGGAAGCTTGGAGTAGAGCTGCTGCTTCTTTGCATCAAAAGGACTATCTGTATCATGCTTCTTGAAATACAGAATGCAAGAAACAGAAGAAAAATATAACAATTATAAAAATAAATTAGTAGGGATTATAAGAAAACATAAGAAGGAATATTATAGTGAATTATTAAATAAAAATAATGATGATATGAAAGCAACATGGCGAGTAATGAATAGTGTTCTGAAAAAACACAAAGTAAAAATGGGTATTTCACAGTATTTTGTAAAAAACAATGAGGAAATCCATGATGAAAATGAAATTATAAATGGATTTAATCATTATTTTGTGAATGTTGGATCAAGCCTTGCAGCTAAAATACCAAAAGTAGATAATAATGTGAGCCATTCAATTAAAGGTTGTGCAAACAGTATTTTTCTAAATGGAACTGACAAAGAAGAAAGGATTGAATGTAGTAAAAAAAATTACAGACAAGAGATCAAAAGACTGGGTTGACATGGATATGATGTTTGTAAAGGACATAATGAGTCATGTTATTGAGCCGTTTACACACATATATGTAATTTATCATTTTCAACAGGAATATTTCCAGATAATATGAAAGTAGCTAAGGTAGTTCCTCTTTTTAAAAATGGTGATAAATGTCTGTTCAACAATTATAGACCAATATCCTTGTTACCACAGTTCTCAAAAATTCTAGAAAAACTATTTGTGACCAGATTAGACCAATTTATAGATAAACAAAATATTCTAAGTAACAGTCAGTATGGGTTTAGAGCAAAAAACTCTATGGCTTTCGGAGTTGATGGAACAAATTACTACTGCTGTCGATCAAAAACCGGTGTCCTTAAATGTGTTCTTTTTGCTGATGACACTACTTTCTTTTGTTTGGGTACAGACTTGGAACAAATGTTTGAGTTGATAAATATTGAGTTTGTTAAAATACAATCTTGGTTTAAAATAAACAAGTTATCATTGAACCTGGATAAAACCAATTATATGATATTTAGTAAGAAAAATATAACTGTTGATGTTCCTTTTAAAATTGATGGTGTTGAGATATGCAGAGTAAGGGAGGTGAAGTTTTTGGGTGTAATTATTGATGATAGGTTGTCATGGAAACAACACATACATTTAGTAATTTAGTACTGTACATGGCACTGCAATGGACCTAGATATTTTAGTTTTTAAACTAAAATATCTAGGTCCATTGCAGTGCTACGTACCGTATTTTCCGGTCTATAAGTCGCACCTTTTTGCCTAATTTGCATGCCCTGCGACTTATTGAGCAGTGTGACATGTTTATGGATTTTCCCCCCATATTTTTAGTCCATTTTTTGGCTCAGATATGACTGTTTTTCATTTTGGCAACAAAAAAAAATGGTGCAGTACCACTTTTGACCGCTAGGGGTGCAGTACCACTTTTGTCCGCTAGGGTCCACCGACCGTTCCCACCTCATGTGTCCGACGGCAGCCTCCTCTGGTCGGACTGACTCTGTCGCAGCCCGGCCTCCTGCTCTCTGGAGCTCTGACACTTCCAGAGAGTCCACCGACTGTTTCCAGCTCAATTGTCCGAAGGCAGCCTCCTCTGGTCGGACACACTCTGTCGCTGCCCGGCCTCCTGCTCTGGAGGTATGAACTACTAAAGCACAGGACAGATTTTGTTGAAACTTACAGAAAGTAATTACTGGGTGGACATTTACAAACTGTTAGCTTTATGAGACATTTGAGCTAAAATTCGATGTTTTAGCTTTGTTGATCGTGTTAGCTTATAGCTCCATATTTACCATAAACAGGTACTATTTATCTAAATAACTCATGAACTACAGGACAGATTTTTATGAAACTTACAGAAAGTAATCACTAGATGGATATTTACAAACTGTTACCTGTATGAGACATTTGAGATAAAATTCAATGTTTTAGCTTTGTAAATGTGCAGCGGTTAGCTTCGTTGTTTGTCTGGGTACCTTTTAGCAAATAGCTCATAAACCGCAGGACAGATTTTTATCAAACTTACAGAAAGTAATTACTTGGTGGTCATTTACAAACTGTTAGCTGTATGAGACATTTGAGATAAAATTCGATTTATTTATAATTTATTTTCGCAGCGCACGCAACGGTTTGGAAGACATCAAAGCAAAACAATTTAAATCCAGCAGATTTGACCATTACGTGAATTTATTAAGGAACGGTTAAGCTCAGGAACACTTGTGCTAAAATGTCAGCTAAGAAATATATATATGTTAAGCGTTTATTTTGCTAAATTTTAAAGAAATAAAGCCATCCCACCCGCGCGCGTGCACATGGCGTAACTACTTTTTTAAATCCAGCTGATTTGACCATTTTGTGAATTTATTAAGGAATGGTTAAGCTCAGGAACACTTGTGCTATAATGTCAGCTAAGAAATATATTTTCTTAAGCGTTTATTTTGCAAAAAAATTAAAGAAAATGCTGCGGTCCCACCCGTGTGGGTGCTCGTAGCGAAACTACTTTTTAAATCCAGCTGATTTGACAATTTTGTTCATTTATTAAGGAAAAGTTCAGCTAAGACACATCTTTGCTATACTGTAATTTTCAGCAAACAAATAATTGTTTTTACTGTGTTAATCTGGTAAAGTCCTTCCTTGCTCGCTCCTGTGGCCGCCATATGCAGCAGGGCGGTGAAGCGTAACATAGGCAATGCGTCAGCGGTGACACATAATAGATGCGACTTAAATAAAGGTGTGACATGTTTATGAATTTTTCCAATTCATTGCCAATAATTTGACAATGCGACTTATAGAGAAGTGAGACTTATCAGGCGGAAAATACGGTATATAGAGTTAGAGATTTATTAAATGATAAAGCACTGCATTTGTTGTATGATTCAATTATAGTCCCACATTTAATTTATTGTATAAATGTTTGGAGTACAGCATGTAAAACTATAACTAAGCCTATTTTTACTTTGCAGAAAAGAGCTATAAGAACAAGAAAACATTACTGCCATCCATCAACTGTTTTGTTTTGTAAATTGAAGTTGCTGAAGTTTTATGATTTGGTTGACTACAATATTCTTTTAGTTTTGTATAAAGCTCAGAACTTCATATTACCCTCAAACATCCAAACGCTTTTTGTAAAAAGAAAAAGTACTTATAATCTTAAGGTAACCGATATTTTTGTTATGCCACAGCATAGAACTAGTTTAAAGAGTAGGTCTACTTTAATTCAGGGAATAGATCTGTGGAATGGTTTGGAAAATGATATTAAAGTTGCAAAGTCAATGCCTATGTTTAAGAAAATTATTAAAACTAAATTTCTGAAAAATATACATAAATTGGTTTATATCCAAATTACTATGTATGGTAAAATGTGATGAGTTATTTATTGTGTTATATTTTTATAGATGATTGTTGTCTGAATTGATTGTTTGAATTAATTTTGTTTAAATAAGGGGCAGATATGATAAGATTTTTTTCTTCGTCTGCTTCCTTTCATTTCATGTATTGTTTTATTTTTATGTGGTTTTGTAAATAGTTTTTTGTGTTTTTTAATCTGAAATGAATAAATACTTTAAATAAATAAATAAATAAATAGATAAAAACAATATTGTGTTAGTGTATTTGTTGATGTAAAAAAGCATTCAGTACTATTGATCACACCATTCTCCTTGATAAATTAAATAAATATGGTATTAAAGGACCAGCATTGCAATGGGTACAGTATTTGAAAGACATGAAACAGTTTGTACAAATAGATTATGTAAGATCTAACCTCTGCAATATCACATGTGGAGTTCCTCAAGGCTCTGTACTTGGACCAAAGTTATTTGTTTTGTATGTGAATGACTTGGTAAAGGTGTCAGGACTCCTTAGATGTGTCCTTTTTGCAGATGATAACACATTTTTTAATTTCGGTAAAGATATGGAACAGATGTTGGAGTTGAGGAAGACAGAATTTGTCAAAATAGAAACTTGGTTCAAACTTAATAAATTATCATTAAACCTAGATAAAACTAATTACATGATATTCAGTAATAAAAAGAACTGTTGATGTTCCATTTAAAATTGAGGGTGTTGAGATTTGTAGAGAGAATGAGGTGAAGTTTTTGGGTGTTATCATTGATGACAAACTGACATGGAAATAACACATAAATTCTGTAAAAATAAAAATAGCTAAATCTATTGCAGTACTGTACAAAGTCAGAGACTTATTGAATGATAAAGCTCTGTATTTGTTGTATAACACAATCATTGTTCCACACTTAATCTATTTTATTGATGTTTGGGGAAAAGCGTGTAAAACAATTACAAAGCCTATTTTTGTTTTACAGAAAAGAGCTGTAAGAATTATCACTAGAAAACATTACTGTCTGTCATCCATCAAGCACATTATTTTATCAACTGAAGTTATTGAAGTTCCATGATTTGGTAGATTATAATATTTTATCAGTTATGTATAGGGCTCAGAATAACGCATTACCTTTAAAGGTTCAGTATGCAGTTTCTGTAGAACTGCAGCACTTAGAAATATTTTCAACAGGCAAAGCATTCTGATCCCTCCCCCTCAGAGCCATATGTGGCTCTGCCCCCTTGTGGTCTGTTGAATTTCAAATTCAAGCTCTGTTTTTATTGGCTGATTCAAATTCAAGCTCTGTTTTTATTGGCTGGTTACAAACTCTGTTTTTATTGGCTGGAAAATGGCGGGTCACCTTTTCTTTTTAGAAATGCTTATTTACCACCTGGAGAAGCAAGGGGACAATATTTTTTTTAATATTTTTTTCAGAGATTACCTGGCTAACATCAGTCTGTCAGGAGGTAGTGACAGAGTGAAGAAATATGTTCATAAAAAAAGCTACATACTGAAGCTTTAAATATCCAAATGCATTTTGTTAAAAGACAAAGTTGAGGAGGAGGGTCCGTCGGATAGTCGAACTTCGGATTCAGGAGGAGCAGTGTGGTTTTCGTCCTGGTCGTGGAACACTGGACCAGCTCTACACCCTCAACAGGGTCCTGGAGGGCGCGTGGGAGTTTGCCCAACCAGTTTACATGTGCTTTGTGGACTTGGAAAAGGCATTCGACCGCGTCCCTCGGGGGGTTCTGTGGGGGGTACTCCGGGAGTATGGGGTACCAGGCCCATTGATATGGGCTGTTAGGTCCCTGTACGACCGGTGTCAGAGCTTGGTCCGCATTGCCGGCAGTAAGTCAGGCTCGTTTCCAGTGAGAGTTGGACTCCGCCAAGGTTGCCCTTTGTCACCGATTCTGTTCATAACTTTTATGGACAGAATTTCTAGGCGCAGCCAAGGTGTTGAGAGGATCCGTTTTGGTGGCCTTAGAATCGCTTCTCTGTTTTTTGCAGATGATGTGGTCCTATTGGCTTCATCAGATCGTGATCTACAGCTTTCGCTGGAGCGGTTTGCAGCCGAGTGTGATGCGGCCGGGATGAGGATCAGTTCCTCCAAATCCGAGGCCATGGTCTTGAGCCGGAAAAGGGTAGCATGCCCTCTCCGGGTCGGGGATGAGGTCCTGCCCCAAGTGGAGGAGTTTAAGTATCTCGGGGTCTTGTTCACGAATGAGGGAAAACTGGAGCGTGAGATCGATAGGCGGATAGGTGCAGCATCCGCAGTGAAGCGGGCGCTGTACCGGTCTGTCGTGGTGAAGAGAGAGCTGAGTCAAAAGGCAAAGCTCTCAATTTACCGATCGATCTACGTTCCCACCCTCATCTATGGTCATGAGCTTTGGGTTGTGACCGAAAGAACGAGATCTCGGATACAAGCGGCTGAAATGAGTTTTCTCCGCAGGGTGTCTGGACTCTCCCTTAGAGATAGGGTGAGAAGCTCAGTCATCCGGGAGGGACTCGGAGTAGAGCCGCTGCTTCTCCACATCGAGAGGAGCCAGTTGAGGTGGCTCGGGCATCTGGTTAGGATGCCTCCTGGACGCCTCCCTGGTGAGGTGTTCCGGGCATGTCCCACCGGGAGGAGGCCCAGAGGAAGACCCAGGACACGCTGGAGGGACTATGTTTCTCGGCTGGCCTGGGAACGCCTTGGGATTCCCCCAGAGGAGCTGCTCCAAGTGGCTGGGGAGAGGGAAGTCTGGGCCTCCCTACTTAGGCTGCTACCCCCGCGACCCGACCCCGGATAAGCGGACGAAAATGGATGGATGGATGGATGGATGGACAAAGTTGTTATAATCTTAAGGGGACAGAGATATTTGTAAAAGCAAAATTCAGAACCAGTTTAAAGGGACGGTCTGCCTCAATCCGGTGCTCAATCTAGGGAAGTGGATTATGGAATGGTTTGGAGAATGATGTAAAAAATGCCAAGTCAATGTTTACATTTAAGAAAATAATAAAATCTGAATTGTTAGTAAAAGATATATGAAGTAGTTCAATGTGTAATGTATTAGAATTAGAAAATTAGAAAGGGTTATTCATTTTGTTCTGTTACTTGTAGATGATTGTTTGAACTGATTGTTTGAAAGAAGGAACAGATATACAGTACAGTAATAAGATTTTTTCTTCCTCCCCCGCTGACCCTGCATACTCCCCCAGTTCGCCAACGTCCACCCAAGGATCGAGGCCAAAAACACCTCTCCGACCTCCAGGCTTGTTGAGCCCCAGACCAGAGAGGGACATGGCCACGAGGGCCACCACCAGCAGGACCAACAGCCCACACCCACCAGGGCCGCCAAAACCCCTGCTAACTGCAGTCAGCCCGCCGCCCAGGAGGACACGAAATCCCACATGGACGACACGGCCAAGAGCGCCCGCCCAACCGCCGTCAGAGACAGGAAGCACCGGGAGCGGGCCCCCACCATAGTAAAGGGCCCGCCCACCGGCCATGCATGGTCCCAGACCATCATCAAGGACATCCACTCAATCCCCACCCCAGAAGAAATACTACACCCACCCTTCATACTAACAACTTTCAGAACACATAACACACTAGACACCCAGGCTGGGACAACCTGCCCCCTCCCATGGCCACCAGTCACGCCCCCAAACACCCAACCCCCCAGCGCATGAACCCCCATCCCTCACCACGCGCCTCCGCCCTCTTCATTTCAAATAATACATGCAGGGATTGGAGGCTCAGGTGTGCTGCAACGTTTTTACATCTCTGTTGTTCAGAACCACCTGGAACTCAATTTTATTATACACCTTAGACATTCATTTATATACATTCTCATAAAATTCACATATAGGAAATTGGGGTGAGCACTATGGTTATGGGTGGCGAGATGACACCATTCTCGCCTACCGTGCCTGTGCTCACTCACAATTATGCATTTAGACAGTAACCGTGTTTCCATCCATTTTCATCTCGAATTTTGAGCTAATTTTTGAAATCTCGCAAATATGTAAATACAAATTAATGCGAAGCAGAAGTGTTTCCATCTACTGGCTTGAAGCGCTTCTACCACAGCGTCATTACGTCAGACGTCAGCGTCATTACGTCAGACGTCAGCACTGCGCATGTCTACAGTAAACAGGAAGTAGCGGTTGAAAACAGAACCCGGCCACACATCTCGTCAAAATGGAGAGAATATTTCAGGTACGTGTTGCTATCGGGCAAGTTGTATTTATTCTGTCATGCCAACTAGTTTTAGCGATGTTACATGTTGTCCGGAGCGGAAACAGCTGATCAGTCACGTGACGTGAATGTTCGCTACGGCAGAACTGAGTCGGAAAATCTGTTTCCATCTGTCGTTTTGCGCATCTGCTCATTTTCGAAGATCCCAAAAACCACCTCAAGCGAGCGTATAAACTTTTTGGCGAAGTTGAGGAAGTAAATTCGGATTTTGCCGTTTCCATTAAGCTTTTCTGCTGCGATACTTCAAAATGCGCAGCTAGAAACCTTGATGGAAACACGGCTACTAAGGGCCTGGGTTAGAGTTGGGGTGGAGGGGAAACTGGTACAGTACAATGCCAGCCTTTGCTCCTTCTCTTTCCCTTTTAAGTGCACTTTAAAACAACACACATCAACAGCACATTTGGGGACGGGGGTGTATGTGTCGGGTCTAGGTTTGTTAATTTATTTATTTTCTTCTGACCCCCCTGGTTCTCTGGCGGCTATTCTGGGGGTGGGGTCTGGTAAGGTGACGGGCGGTCGGGTGTTGTCTTGGACTATGGGGGGGTTCGGGGCCTGGGGGATCGCCGTGGGCGGGGCTGGCATTGCGCTCCCCCTGGGGCTGCTTGGGCCCGGGTGTCCTGTCCTGTCGGCGGGGCGCGGGTTGGGCAGAATCTTGGATGTCTGCTACTCTCCACCCCAGAATGAATGGGGCTACCTCCTGGGTTTGGATGTGGGCTGCCCCATGTAGGGGGCAGGTACATGTCTTGGACCTGGGGGGTATAGAGTGTGTATCGGGATTATGAATGGAACGTGTCGTTATTGTTTGTCTTTCTGTGAGTGAGGGTGAGGATGAGGGTGGGTCTGAATGAGTGTGTCTGTGTATGAATGTTTGTCAGGCTGGGACTTGGGCTGCCCCCTCTCTGATACATCTGAGGCTACTCAGTGTCGCGCTCCTGCCGCGTGGCCACCTGGTGGGTGTTCCTTTGCCTGCGGGCGTGCTTGGGGCCCTCACTGTCTGGGGTTGGGCGCTTGGGCGTGTGTCGGCTCGGCCTGGTGGCTGCCTGGTGGGGCTCGGGTCTCCTGGTCCTGTCGGGTCTGGGCCTGAGGGGTGGGCGTCCCCGGTGCCCGGGCCTCGGTGACCGGCCCTGGGGCTACGTTGGTGCAGCGGGCTCCGGCGGGGGCCTGTGAATTTGTCGCTGTTGACCCCGGGGGGTCATTGTGTGTAGTCACTGGTGGGGCTTCTCCTGTTCTCCCCTTTGGTCGGATCTGGGGAGTTGGTGAGTGGCTCGTCCTGTTCGGGTGGCCCTGGGGACTCTGGGCTCGGGGTCCTGCTTGGGGTCTTGGGCTCTGGTTGCCCCTTTGCCTGCCTCGGGCCTTGGGGGGGCGGATCTCTGATTCCTCACGATTACTATTGAATGTTCTATTGGAGGAAACTTTTTCACTTATGCATGCTCACAACCACACGCAAATGGATGCAGGGATGTATATGTAGATATATGCAGATATGTAGATGGGTATATGAATGAATATGAATGTATATGTATGTATACTGTATATATATTTGTAGGTATGGTATGTATATTTATGGAAATCTACTGCAAGGTCATAAATGTTATTAGTCTTTATGCATGTGTTGCTGTGTTCTGTCATGTACCGTACTTTGCAGGATTGCAGACGGAAGTTGGGTGTGTTTGCCTTGTGCTTTTTTGTGGATAATTGTTGTGTTTTTGTTTTTGTTTTACTTTCTGTCTTTCCTTTTCTTTCTCTCTATTATTAAAATAAATAAATAATAATAATAATAATTCATATCAGAGTGAGAGGGTGGCTGTAAGGTGAGAAGGGAGGCCATCTATAAAGGAAAAAAAATTCTTCCTTCTGCTGCCTTTCATTTTATATTTTGTTTTCATATCATATATGGATTTGATTTGTATTTTATTTTAAAATGAATAAATTTATTAAAAAAAATAAATAAAAGGAGTCATTTGAGGTAATTTGGGCATCTCATTATGCCTCCTGGACTCCTCTCTTGTACCAGGCATGCCCCACTGGTAGGAGGCCCTGGAGAAGACCCAGAAGTCACTGGAAGGATTGTGCACCTTCTCTAGCCTGGGAGTGCATTGGGGTCCCCCAGAACAAACTGAAAAGTCTGGATTATGGATTAGAGGTTTAGAGATTGTGGATTAGAGGAACAAAGACCTTAACAAACCCCCTACTGTTAAACTGTGATGTGTTATTGCGTCAATTTACGTACATAGAATGGATATGTTATCTCTGGTATGTGTGGGCGTTATTTCAGCTTCCAAATTACATGTTGGTGCGTGGCATGTTGCCTGTATAAAACTTATGTTTCACAGCTGCTCTTTTGAATTGAAAAAGCCCTTCGGATAAAGGGTGAAACGTTTTCTGCAACAAATAAAGTCCAGTTGTTCTGATTTTATCATGTCCTGGACGACTGAGAATCTTCACCAGCAAACTGAAAAGTGTCATTGGGAAGAGGGATGTCTGTTTCTCTCCTGGACCTGTTGACTCTATGACCCGATTACAGATAAGCAATAGAGGATGCATGGATGGATGGATTGATGCAACTTAAATTCAAAGTGTGGGATTTCCAGTCGTGGCTCCCGTAACCACTGACTTCCACAGCACCAATCACTTGATCAGCTGTGCCTAGCCTCAGACCTGCTCCTCCTGCACTAATTGTGCATTGTATCTAAGCCTCGGCCAGATGTTCAGACTACTGTATGCTGCTACTGGTACTTCTGCAACAGCCTGTAAGCCTAAAGCAATCTTGTTTTTGACCAACCTGCTTCTTGTTTTGTCAGTCAGTTCCGTTCCTGCTCGTCCGGCCTGCCTGATTCCATCCTGCTCCTTCGCTGCATCTGTTCGTCAATCCTTCACACCCAGCTCAGCTCAGCAAAGTATTCTGGACCCATCAACCTCAAACCAACATAGTTTCTTTCTCTGGATACTCACCTTCCTGGATCTTCCTCCTCCGTTGGACTCCTGGTTCCCTCCTCATCGATGCATCCTGCAAAACAAATTCTCAAATTCACTGTAAGATCAACAACATCTGTAAACCTTCTAAAATACTAACAGACTCTCTGATACTCATCCTGTCTCCCTCTTCTTCCCGCAGCCATTCACCAGCTGCCCATTCCCACATTGTAAATAAACAAACACAAAAGTATTTGTGAAAATTATTGAAGACATATTGAAAAGATAATAATAAAATAAACTTGAATGTTTTTTTAGATTCACTCATTCAACCTGTACAATTAAAGGTTGAATGAATGAACCTAAAAAAACAACAACAACAACAACAACAACAAAAAAACGTTAAAGTTTATTTTACGTTTGATTTGTTTTAAAATTAGAATTTAGCCAAATACTGGTTAAGTGTAATTATAGCCTCCGGGTAGACCGATGCATGTTCATTAATCTAGGTAGAAAAATCTAACAAAGTTTAGTCAGGTCCTCTGGATGGATTACAAAAAAAAAAAAGAAAGAAAAGAAAACGTTGAACAAGTCTTGTTTTAGCAAGTTTTTAATTTTTTGTTAGATTTGATTTTTTTTTTATCCTTACAGAAAACCTGCTTTAACTTAGATGCAGCTTTATTATTTGAAAATGTTACTTCTATACAGTAATTAAAAATGTATATAATTTTTTCTATAACCATAATAAACATGACTTTTATAGTATTGAAAATAATACTGTTTAGTAGCAGCACTTTAAAATAAATTAAACGTGTGACAGTAAATACTTGTCTTCAAAAGACTTAAAACACACTGGTACCGTTCACCTTTTGTATCTAAAAAATAAAAACATCTTATTGCTGTACTTAACTCCTTGGAGTGACGTGCACCCTCTTGTAATTTCAGCTCCACTGGGACCAGCTGTGTGTTTATTTAGCAGCTCTTACAGAGCTCATTGTAAGCCCTTCACTCATATTCAGTCTTTGCCACAGGCACGAGGCCTCCGAGACATCTCATTAAATACAGCGCTGGACGTCCCCTGCTCCCTGCGTCCCCTCAGGCCAACACCATTTGGGCAGCATTGTGCAACATTGCTAAAACATATGGGGCAATGACGTGATATTTGACACTGCAGCCACTTCAGATAATTATGAGGCAGTTTCCTCCACTTCCCCATGTTTTATTATTCTATCAGTGGGCAATATTATCTTCCTCCCTTCCTCCTCTCCCTCTCATTTTTCCTTTCTCCATGGGGGAGCTTTTGTCTGATAAGTTGTCACACTATTAAGTGCTAACTTTTGGGTGATCGCTGGGCTTTTCTTTCCATCTCTTTATATGGCCAGACTCTTTAATGGCTGTCCTGTGGCAGCACCCGAGGCAATCATGTTACAAATAAACAGGCTGACACAGTCATTTACTCAAATCGTCCCTGCGCTATTCACAACCCTCCCCTGGTGATGATCCTCCGAACAACAATTATTTCAAATGTCAAAGATCCAAGCCTTCGGGGCATAGACAAATGAACATTAAAAATCTATTACCAAATAATTTAAAACACATATCTAGTTTTTCTTTATTTTTCTGAGAAATTAGCAGGGAATTCAAATTTAGCAAGTAAAGTTCCGTACAAAGATCCCATTATTTTAGTGAGTCTTTCCTTTGTTAACCCTAAAAATAAAAAAAAACACAAACTGCTGTGGAGGTTTATGTTTTCATCTGCTGGTTTCCTTTTGTTTCACGTGACTGCGACCAGAGGGGTGGCCCCTGATTTGTTGTCACACTGAGCTGTTCTACATGACCCCTCATAACCTCATCTCATCTCTCTGAGGACTCTTAGGAACCCTCGGTCAACCCCGCAGACGAGATAAAGATATTCCTTTTTCAGCTGAGTGGACCCTCTTGTGATGATGAGGGTTCATGTGTAACCACAATAGTCGCAGTTTGACCAGTTTGATTATTTGATCATCTCATTCAAAGTGATAAAAAAATAAAAAAATAATCCAAAATGTGTTTCTGTCTAAACTTAGCTCTTGGAGAGCAGCTTGGTTCAATCGCTTCCTGTTTTGCCATTTTGTAGGTGAATTGTCTGGTTAGGATATATAAACTAATGTAAAATTATTGCTTGCAGTATCAATCTATTCCATGTGATTGCCCCTCATGATGGGCACAAAATCCATCTACTGATAATGGCATCCATCTTCCCCTTTAAATTGCATGTATTTGTTACCTTTGGCCCAGTAGCAATAAATCCAATCTAGTCTGCTGGACGTGGACCGCTGACCACTACAAACTGGCCAAGGAGACAAAGTACAATTCATTTCACATCAACTCCTGTCATGATTATTGAAATATTAAAGGTCCTCTCCAGTTTTCTGCAACACTCATATACCCTTATATACCGTAATCATTTTATATATTCTCAAACGCAATGTTGTTCCTGTTAACCTTCACTCATGTTGTTTTTCGTGTTAACTATACCTAATTGTACCTTTTGCAAGAGAAATAAACTCTGATGCATCTGCATCTTCAGACTTACGTGAGAAAAAGGTGCTTGTAGTATCTTAATCAGATGGTAGATATCTTTGTAATACTGTTACTTGAATTGTTTCACCTTCACAATGCAGCAAACTTCCACTTAAAAGCTACAATGTTATAAAGCTGTGAAATGTAGTGGGGTCTTTTTTTTGTTAAATCTACTGTTTATCACACAAACTTCTGTAAATACCTACATTTATTGATTTATCCATCCATCCATCCATCCATCCATTATCTTTACCCGCTTCTTACTTTTCGGGTCACGGGGGTCACTGCCTGGTGCCCATAACCAGCAGTCACTGTGCAAGAGGTGGGGGGACACCATGGACAGGTCTCCAGTCCATCACAGGGACACAACAAGAGACAAACAACCATTCACTCTCTCACTCACATCTAGAGACAATTTAGAGCTACCAATCACCCTAACATGCATGTTTTTGATCTGTGGGAGGAAACCAGAGTACCCGGAGAACACTCACATATGCACAGAGGGAATATGCAAACTCCACCCACAAATGTCCTGGGCCGGGATTCGGTCTGGCAACCTTCTTGCTGACAGACAACAGCTCTACCATTTGAGCCACCACGCTGACCTGATTTATTCATGTTTACCCAGAATTTATCAACTGTCCTGTAAGGAACTTTTGTGGAATCATGATTTGAACACTGCTGATGTTTATTTTGTGGGCACAAAGGCAAACCGATTTTTTCCCCAAAATGTCATAAAGTGTACTTAACTGTGTCCGATTGCATCGTATCATAACTTGTGCATAAACCAATAATTTGCCAAAGTATAAAATAATATATGTTCAACTGTAAAACGCAATTTTTAGACTCAGAGCATGTCATAATTAATTATTTACAACAATTACGTAATTAAAAGATGTCACTCACCGGGACGTTATGTTCTCTTCAGTTTAAGATTAGGGACTTTGTGTTTGTAATGTCAATTAAAAAGTTTCCATACACTAAAGCATGCACTGCTCAACTGTCTATTTTCAAATAGACATCTTCAACATTACACTATTTTTAAACAAACCTTTAAATCTAGAAACTATGAACGTAAATGTAAAACCAAAATGTTTTAATTAACGGAAAATGAATGGTTTCCTCATAGCTTATGTTACAACTGACACTTCTTTTACAACTACAGAAGCTGCTCTGCCCCCATCATAGAAACTGGTCCAGCACTGTTCAGCTTGTTTGAATGAATGCATACACTTTAAAGAAAAAATACTTTACATCAGACATGGGCAACTTCAGGCCTGAGTGCCAAAAGTAGCCTGTGGACAATCTCCATCAGGCCCTCCAATATATCCTTTAGATTAAAATAATAACAATAATAATTAAATAAAGATTGGTTTTAAAAAGCAGCAATTTATCAATGAGACCAAAGGAAATTTAAAATAAAAATCTTAAGCAAAACTTAAAAAAAAATCATTTTTAAGGCACTAGACTTAACTTTAAAGGCATAGAAACACAAATATAGAAGTTTGTTTTGCATAGTTCCATTAACATGTATACAGTAACATGTTAAGCTAATGTGTGTAATATTGTCACAAGAGCCAGTTTACAGAATATGTCTTATATTCCTACAGAATTTTGGAATGACTTGTTTTTTTAAAGCTGACTGCTACAATAATAAAAAAGGTCTTCTAGATTATCTGTCATAAAGAACATTTATTTTCCAATTCTCTGTGCGGCCCTTTGATTGCTTTAAATGTCTTGATGTGACCCTTTGCAAAACAACATTACCCACCTCTGCTTTGCACTGAGGTGAGGCCACTAAGGCAGCTGATTATCATGCAAACAATAAAAAATAGACTTGATATTTAATCACAGCTGTTATTTGCTCAAAATGTAAAAATAAAACAAAATGTTTTATTTATTTGTTGTTGTTTTAAACTACAAGTTATATAGAAAATAAATCACAGCTTTTAATGGTGTTTTGATTATTGAAATACTGTATATTTTACCACTATTTGTATAAAATAATGTTTATCCTTTTGCAATAAGAAACAACAAGGAAAAATGTTTTTTCCAAGAGAACAAAATTCTTCTTCTTTTTCTTCTTAGTTTTAATGCACCATTTCTGATCAGGGAGAACTGCTATACAGCAAACTCCTCGTGTAAATATTTTATTTTAAGCTTGTGATCACCTTTTTAACACTTGTGTTAACTATCTGTGTAAATAAAAATTAGTTAAAAATCAAAATTCTTTTTCTTCTTCTTTTGTTTCAGAGTTCTCAAGTCAATAGTTTCAACCTATCACGACCATTCCCCTGGGAGTTTGTATAAATGAAGCAGCTGAGCAGATGGTTTACAATTAAAGGCTTTCAGGATTTATCTGGGCTAATGTATCAATGTGAAGGAAAAGAAAAAAAAAGATTTGTAATATTTTGACAGGATCATCAATATATTAATAGTAGCAGTGCAAGACATCAATCTTTATTTTCATCTTTTAAAAGATGTTCCTCAGTGTCACCTCACACAGTTGGTGGTGAAATCATTTTCACTGCAGTTGAAGTGACATGACACCAATATAGTTCCCTTGTCTTTTTGCATAAACACGCCCAGAACAAAGTTTTGACTACCGGTAATTACACAATATCAGATGTATGCCCCTGTGAGAAAAAGGTACGTTACCAGATCTCAAGCAAGAACAAAATGAAGTCATGTTGATCGCACAACTACGTCGGCAAGAGTAATTTTTTTTCTTTTCTCATGGTGAATGTATTCAGCCATTGTTTACCAAACTGGTCCAACTTCCACAGGGACTTGTTTGTCTATTAAAAGTGTCTTTTATTTAAAATTTTGTCTTCATGCGAGCAATAAAAGCTTTAATTAAATCAACAAAAATCAATCAAAACTAGTAAAAAGTAGATAAATGATTAATAAACCATTCTTATAACATAGAAGAGTCAATAAGACTCATTACTCAGTTAAATATGAGCTCAAAATTACTTCTGAATAAAATGTGTCTTTAACGTCATTGGCCATCACCGTCATTCAGCTGCCATTTTTGAACATAAACGTTTTACACGGTTAACTGATTCTTGTGGTTGTTTTCCACTGGAGTAGCTCAAAATATTTCTCTTTAATAGTAAGACAAAAATCTAATCAAGGAACTGTACAATGTTGAAATCATGCAGCACAATTTCTATTGAATATAAGTCAGATAAAAAATTATGAAGAAAAATGCAGACAAGACGTAAAGTTTCCAAGCTTTAAATACAAAAGTTGGTTTTTAAATCTTTACTTTCCTTTGCCTTCTGAGCTCTAATTAATATGTTGAGGCTTCTGTAATTACAATGCTCCTGGTGTAAATGAAATATTCAACAGTTTTTCTGACAGTGATATATTCTGCACAGATAATCCTAAATGATTTTGACTTGATAATTAATCAGCATTGTTTATCTTGATAATAAAGTGGGGAAATAATTTCTGATAGACTGCTTGAGCAGCCATGATGACAAGAGAACTTCAGAGATGTTTTAATGGGAATCTATTTTTCAAGTTTGGGCTTAAGTTATTTGATACAGTTTCTGTGTGCATTTTTAGCCGTTTCATTGTCACATAGAGTTTCTTTATTAATAAATTTATCCAGATAACAAGGTGAATGAAACACCACGGACTTGTTACATCACTTTGCAAATCATCATTAGTCTCAAACTTTGTAAAATACAAACCAAAAATGTTTTGAACAATTCATAAGAAGCCTGGAGATCTTCAATAATTCCATGAGAACAAGGACAGTTCTACAGTTTTAACTTGTTTTCAATGAAATAAAGAAATATGCACACCCACTGCCCAAGGCTTCCAGGCTTAGCACTGCCCACTTTGTTTTTTCCGCACTTTGTCTTTATTCATTTGCATTTTTATGCAAGGTTAGTCGTGAAGGGCTTCTATTGCTGCCGTGAATACATTAAGAAAACCATTAATCACTTTGCAAGCAAAACAAAATGAATCACAGGCACACACATGTCCTGCTTCCCAGGAGCCATGCTACTTATCACTCACGGGGGTGTGCACTTGAGGCGGGAGCTCCACCCTCTTCAGCAACAAAAATACACTTTTTAAAATAAAAAAAACATTATTGATGAAACTTATACTTGCGCCGCCATACACATCGCACCGCTATATAAGTTGCATCAGTCCATGAATGTATAATAAAGTGGGAAAAAACATAAATACATCACATGTATTATGCATCACCGCTGACCACCCGTAAAGCCTCGGATATAGTCGTGCTTTGGTCCGCAAGCTGGAGCATGCGTGCTAGGGGTGGGCGTATCGATTCTAGTATCGATACTATCGATACCAAGGTGGTATTTGGTATCAAATCGATACTAGCGCTGTGGAATCACTCTCATAAAGCTCATAAAATCACCCTCATAAAGCTACGGGTCCAGACAACATCTCAGGGAAAGTTCTGAAGGAATGTGCGGACCAGCTCTGTGAGGTGCTGGCTGACATCTTCACCACCTCACTTGCACTGGAGTCAGTTCCCACCTGCCTGAAGACTGCCACCATCATCCCAGTCCCAAAAAGCTCCACAGTGACTGGTCTGAATGACTATAGACCGGTGGCTCTCACCCCGATAGTCGCTAAATGTTTTGAGAAACTGGTCATGTCCCACATCAAGACAGCCGTCAACATCAACGAGGACCCTCATCAATATGCATACCGTGAGAACCGATCAACAGAGGACGCCATCTCCTCCGTGGTCCACACTGCTCTCACCCACCTGGATCAGAAGGACTCATACGTGCGTCTGCTCTTTGTGGACTTCACATCTGCCTTCAACACCATGATCCCCCAAACTCTGATAGACAAACTATCCACACTTGGACTAAGCCCCTCTATTTGTAACTGGGTCTTAGACTTCTTAACAAACAGACCACAGTCCGTGAAGATCCACAACTTCTCCTCCTCCACCATCACCCTCAGCACTGGCTCTCCTCAGGGATGTGTGCTGAGCCCTCTTCTGTTCACTCTGCTCACATATGATTGTACAGCCACACATCCAGGCTGTCATATTGTTAAGTTTGCAGATGATACAGCTGTGGTGGGATGCATCACAGATAATGATGAATCCAGCTACAGACAGGAGGTGGAACATCTGGAGAGCTGGTGCAAAGAGAACAACCTTCACATGAATGTGAAGAAGACGAAGGAGATGATTGTGGACTTCAGAAGGAACAAACACACCCACACCCCACTGTATATAGGTGGATCTGCGGTGGAGGTGGTCTCCAGCTACAAATACCTGGGTGTACACATGAATGATAACCTCAGCTGGAGCAATAACACCACCAGCCTGATCAAGAAAGGTCATCAGAGACTCTACTTCCTCAGACGGCTGAGACGAGCCGGTCTGAGAAGCCCAGTCCTCACCTCGTTCTACAGGTGTGCAGTGGAGAGCGTCCTGTGCTCCAGCATCAACGTGTGGCATGGAGGCTGCACAGTTGCAGAGAGAAAAGCTCTACAGAGAGTGGTGAAGGCTGCACAGAAGTCTGTGGGAGTCAGTCTCCCCACCATCACAGACATTTACACCTCCAGATGCAGAAAAAGAGCCACCTGCATCATGAAAGACCTCACTCACCCAGCACACTCACTCTTTGCACCACTCCCCTCGGGACGGAGGTTGAGGAGCATCAAATGTAGAACCACTAGACTGAGGAACAGCTTCTACCCTGAGGCTGTCAGACTCATGAATAAATAAATAATAAGAATAAACACTGCAAAATGTCACATCATACTGACACTGATCTGTTTCTTGTTGCTGCGTTCATCTGTGACCATCTGCTCATGTTCGTGCTGCTGTTTATAATGATGTTTTTCTACTACATTAGGGCTTAGTGTATTACTAGCTGATGTGATGTCTCTCTTAGTTAATCCTAGATGTTATTATTGTTTTTCTCTTGCATTTGTTGTTGGATGTAACTGGGACCCTGTGTACATAATCTCGTTTTCAACACATGTACTACATGCGGTGCAAATGACAATAAATTCTCTCTGACTCTCTGACTCTGAATCGATACTGTCCTTTGCCTGCAACATCTGTACATGTACCTGCAGAAAGGATTTTCTCTAAGGCAGGACAGTTAGTGATACAGAGAAGAAGTGCAATTAAAGGGAAAAATGTAAACATGTTACTGTTCCTGAACAAAAACCTTTAAGTCATTTCCAACATGTAAATAGAGCCCAAAGGGCTCCTTACACATTATTTGCAACACTGACTTTTTTTTTTTTTTTTTCAAAAAAACATCTGTGCAATAGAAGTTGTTTTCTTATCACTGTTTTTGTGATTTTGACAGTGTTATGTTTTTGTAACATTGCTGCTTTTTTGTTATTTTGCACTGGTGACTTTTATTTAAACAACTGTGTGTTGTAAAAGAGGTGATGGGCAAATATTTTGTTACTCACACTGTTCAATTTTTTATACTGCTGCTGCAGCTAGTTGATAGAGCATTTTTATTTGACATTAAAACATCTGTGCAATAGAAGTTGTTTTCTTATCATTGTTTTTGTGTTGTTGGCAGTGTTATAATTTTGTGCGGCTCAACAGCGCCCCCAAGTATCGGAATCGGTATCGAAGTATGCGATTCTAGCACAGTATTTACTTGGTATCGGATCGATTCCAAAATTCTCAGTATCGCCCACCCCTGATGCGTGCTGCGCGCGCACTGTGCATGCGTTTATAGTGTGGCACGGCAGCGCATGGCAAAGTGCTGTTCTTTTACTGACCAGCAGGTGGCAGTACCCTCTAAAACCTGTGCATATGTTGCAAGAAAGGGTGTAGAAGAAGAAATCTACCGTAGAAGAAGAACTGTTTGAAATCACACAACAAAAACAAATGGCTTTCCGCTCGCTCGGGGAATTTAATACATTTGAATCACATAAAAAACATTCCTCCATGCGTCGCGACGCCGTTTCCACGACCACAGCGGCGCAGACAGCTGCAGGCTCTGGCGTGAAGGCTGTCGGTGAGGTCCCTACCCGACCTGTCAATCAATTCGGCGCGCGCGCTAGGCTTGCGGAGCTTCAAAATCTGGGAGGTGCACGACCACGCGCGAAACCAACGCGCTGGCCAAAGCGCGGGGGCGGGGACTTCGCGATTGCGTCACTTTGGCCGCGCACCCTATGCGACGCGTCAACTATATCCTAGGCTTTAATGTGGGCCGGTGTTCTGCCAACAATCGACTGGCTGCCAAATGGTGGCTTTGGGAACACGCACAAGAGGACTTTACTAAGAATTTAACAAGATTAACAGTTAAAAAAATTCTTTGTTTGCTCAACATTATAGCAAAAGTGTGTCTCAGTTGAACTTTTTCTTAATAAATGCACTTTAATGGTCAAATCAGCTGCATTTCTCCTGGGTGGTGCAGCAAAATGCAGTTGACTTGACATTTGCTGCAAGAGTTCTGGAGCGAGATGAAGGTGATTTGGTATGGCAAGACAAGTGTTTCATTAATAGCCACTTTTATCTAGTAGTGAGACACTTGGCTTGCCATATTGCTCGACTGCCCTCTAGTGGCTGAAAATGGTAGTGTTCAATATTTTTTACATCAGAGTGAATGAAATTGTTAGATCTCAGCCAAAAACTGGGATTTAAATATGGGGGAAAAAATGGATATTAGTGCTTCAATGTGTAAGTCGCAGGACTTGCAAATTTATGCAAAAAGGTGTGACTTACACAGTGAAAAATATGGTAATTTGTAGAAGCCCTCTATCTTTGAGCATCAAATCAAAACAGTACAAATTGTTTCATTGGTTGAGCAGTACGGTACTCTTCACCTTAATTGAACCAGTAGCTAAACTTAGCCTCAGCAGTGCTAAAGCTTTTGGACCTATAACAAAACAACTATAGCATCAATCCTAGGATCTTAAAATGCATTTAGACCAAAAAGGACCTTTGTTTCCGAACGTAATGGGGAAATTGTGTTAGGGCTTAGTCAACCATCACAGGAATAAGCAAATAAACAGACATCTCCTAATATAATAGTTATGCTGCTGCTCCTGAAGTTGATGTTCCACCTATCTGTTCTCTTTTTGTGAAAGGAACATTAATCTGACGCACCAGTGGAGCTCTGTCTAATGTGAAAAAATGCACATTTTTCTTCTTCTGCAAGAAAGTGGTTTCTATCACACTAATGATAATAAATGGCAACTAATGAGATGACCAAACATAACAAATGGAAAATTTTAAAGGTATGAGGGCCACATTAAATCTGTACTGACGTCCTCAAGTCAGAGCTGAACAGGAAAGATTGATCACAGTTATGAGGAAAATTTATGAATGCAATTTTTCACACCAAAGTCTATGATGTAGCTTATTGAACATTTTAAACAGAGTGCAAATAATGCTCTTGTCATTAAATGTAATTATGAAGCTCAAAATGATTGCGATAACTTAACTCCATTTTCAGTTTGACAGCGTAGCAAAACTTTGGGTTTGTCAGGACAAATTCAAGCACACATTGAATATTGCTTAAAAACTCATCCTAAAAGATTGTCAAGAATATATTAGAATGTCCAGAGGATCAGACTTAACTTTAGATTTTTCTACATGGATTACTGAGCATGCATCAGGGTATCCTAAAATATTGTTGCCTAAAATTACACAAAGACCTATAGAAAAAGAAGGTCAGCATGAACTGAAAACTGTAAATAAGAAGTAAATGCTCATCTGAACTTATTTCCAACTAAAAATGTATGATTAACCCTTGACGTGTCACATTTGACCCACTGTAATTTTTTTAGGTCCACAATTTCAAAAGCACAAATGTCTTATGAAAATTAGGGGAAGCTAATCCAATCCGCTATTTATATATTTCTATATTATATAT
>JBBPBX010026895.1:27009-37723 GCA_038048925.1 Garcialebias charrua
CGGCTGAATTTTCTGTGGCTCTGTTAGAAATAAAATGCAAGTCTTGCAGAAGATGATCTTTAATTTTCAAACACACTATACTCACATATTGTTTTTAAATCAAGAAAATACTTTTGTTTTTGATACATTATTTTTATATGGCTGCCCGATGAAACAGTTGGTTAGAACTGCTGCCTCGCAGCAAGAAGGCCACAGATTTGGCTCACAGTCGGGACATTTCTGCACAAAGTCTGCATTTTTCCTTGTGCATGCATGGATTTTCTCTGGGCACAACTGTAGTTTGAAAACATACATGTGTTTATATTTATTTTTTGTCTTCTCTTCATTGGTTCACTGTAAATAAGGTGTGAGAAACAGCATCAGTTGTTTTCTGACTTCTTTCTTTCTGTGTGTACCTGTGATGGACTGGTGACCTGCCCAGTAGTCACCTTGCATTTCACCCCATGTTCTCTGGAGATGAGCACAAGTGCCCCACAACCCTGAACAGAAACAAACAAAAAAAACAAACTAATGGCTGTATGGATGGATTTACAAATATATACTTTCATGAGATTTGGACAGAGGGCTTAATTAACTTTCTTTCTAGTTAAATGAATCTTATATTTGATTTAAAAAAACAAAAGCAGAGAACTGGATGCTACAATACATAAGGGAGTTTATGTGCACTGTATATCTTCTAAAGTGTGCCCCTCTAAGAGGTATGTTTAAGACTTTCGAGACTTTGTGCATTTGGCATTGAGTGGAACTGCATTTGTCTTAATGATTGTGCTCCTTGAGCTGATTTTTTTTGTTTCACAATAATCAATATCAAAGTCGCCAGTGGCAGCAAGGCCCAAGAAAGGAGGGAGCAAATGCAGAGAGACATTCTTTCTCTGTATCGGCCTTGACAATGTAACAATGCTTTTAGAGTTTGGCCCTGAGCGTCTAAACACACTCTCAATCACGCCTGAAATCCTAGTAGGCCACACTTGGCTGCTATTGTAACTTAGATAGAGTCTCAATTTGTATGATGTCTCTCAGCAGACGTGGGGGAAAAATAAATGGATTGATCCTTCTTCCCATTTCGACAGTTAGCGCACATCTGTTTTGAGACAGGATTTATAGACGAAAATGTCACTGCTGACAAATAAACAGGGGCGGGTGAAATGAAACACTTATATTGTGGTCATAACCACATTTGTTTTACACGTCCACCATCAAATATTATAGCCTTTATGGCCTTCTTTTAATGCACCTAAATGACGTTAGATAATTTGCTGAACCATCACAACAGAGTGTAAAATTAATATTTAGAAATGAGCAGATGAGCAGAACAATTTCACAATATTTTCAGACAACACAGCACATTACGGTACTTGTTTAGTTTAGTTTAGTTTATTATTTATTGAATATGTAAAAAAAAGAGCACTGAATGAAGCATAATGTCAAAACTTTTTGTTTTACATATTCAAGGGAGTGGGTAGGAATATAAATATATCAATATTCCCACTCCTTAACCACCTCCATAATCTTACATTTATTACATGTATTATCCACACATACATTTAACCCATCAATTTAG
This sequence comes from Garcialebias charrua, assembly GCA_038048925.1. NCBI lineage: Eukaryota > Metazoa > Chordata > Actinopteri > Cyprinodontiformes > Rivulidae > Garcialebias > Garcialebias charrua. Next base: position 28,571 of record JBBPBX010026895.1, read on the forward strand.
TATCTATTTAAGTTAACTATAGTAGATGAACAATTATTATTCCTTTAATAATTAATAATTGAATAATAATATTATATATCATATCCAGCAATAATCATGTGTTTATGTCATAGTTTGAACCGTTTTATGTTTGGACATTAAATTCAATTTTCATTTCCAAAGTTTGACTCCACTTACTGATACACACAATTTTTTTTTGCAGTACTGAATTTGCATATTTTAAACTGTGATTCCCCACTTAACTTATAAATTTGCTCCTTAGTCTTAAGCAGGTTTTTTCTGTTTTTAGTTTGTGAGGTAAGCACATTTAACAAAATTGAAAATCATTTACGTATTGCCTTTTGGTGCTTAATAATCAAAGTTTGTGTCTCACTCCGTGAATCTTTTTTGTGCTTTACTGAAATCACATTCTCTACTGAAGCAAAGATGTTAGAAGCATTCAGCCTTGTTTGGCCCACCAGTGACCAGAGAGGAGGTGATAAATGACTGCAACACTCGCCCCCGTCAGTGCAGGAGGGTTCTGTGAGGTGGTGGTGGAGGAAAGTTGGGGGTGGGGGCGGGGGGAGCAGCCCTCCTACCATGAGCTACATCATCCTAACAACATTATTCTTTTCATGCGGCTTGTCGATAGAAGTCCTGTGTGATTGGCATGGGGATCCGCTCAGGTTAATTGGAAGCCTGAACTGTGTAACGGCACGGGAAGCTGAGCAGACATTGTCCCTCTTGTAATAACACAGGAGGTCTGTGTGTCTCTGTATCGATTACATCTTAGGTTCACAGCACCCGTATGGGAATGAAATATCAGAGGACAAGTTATGGATGTTACCATCAATGTACATCGAAGTAAGCAGATGGTCAAGTCGTAACGAACAAAGCGCTCTACAGTGAAACAATTTAAATGATCATAAAATTATTGCCTCTTTAATTAAAGTCCTTTGTACTCACCACCCAAAGCATCACTGACACTTTGTGATTAAGGCTAAGAATTACAGCACAGATTGACCTCAATAACACATGTGATTTATCAACAAAGACGGCTGCACCTGTTTGGTGTTTGACAGGTGAATACTTCCCTATGTCTGAACTTTGTGGGCAGAGAAACATATTGTTTGAGCCCCCCCACTTTCAGGCTTCTTTTGATCAAGGGCCCATAGCTTGAATTAGATGAGGGATACATGAGACTCCATACAGCAGGTAACTTAACACACGGCTCCCAACTTGGAAGTATAGCTCACAACTCCATAAAGTAGGCTACTCCCAAACCAAGACGAGATTAAGAACTGAAAATAAATAAATAAATAATAATAAAAAAGTAAAGCTGACAAGGGTCCGTATCCTTCTGACTACCTGGAAAATAAATATTGTCCATGCCCAGTATTTTATTATTCACGAGGAAGAGAAAGGTACCAAAGCCCACACTTTCATATTTGGTATCATTGAAAAGCCCTAAATGTTCTCAGTAGAGAGCAAAAGGAGTTAACTCAGTACCATGTTTTCTGACTTATAAGTCACACCTTTTTGCATAATTTACATGTCCTGTGACTTATAGGCCAAAGCGACATATTTATGGATTTTTGCCCATATTTATAAACCAGTTTTTGACTAAGATATGATAGTTTTCATTCATTCTGACTGAAAAAAAAGGCAGTACAACTTTCAGCCACTTGATGGCAGCAGAGTAGTAGGTGTATGGCATGCTGTTGTATCATGTAATATGTAAACGTGGATAAAGGTAGTCCCCGACTTACGAGCGCTCTAACTTACGAGGATCCGGACTTATGAGCTGGCAAATTTTTGGAAAAAACGCAAAAAGTACAGGAAACCCTCGAGGTACGACACCTGCGACCTACGGCAACTCAGACTTACGATTTTATCATATTTAATAAAAATATGATTAAAAAAAAAAAAAAAATTATTTTATTTTTTTTTTTTTTGTGTTTAAAAGTTATTAATTTCATGTGTATAGCACTTTGTTGCAGCTGTGGTTGTTTTAAATGGCTTTATAAATAAAGTATAATTATTAATTTTACGTTTTGATAAGAAATTAATCGTATTTACGCAACTTCCGGTTTCCGCTCGCCACTTCCGGTTGCCATTTTACAACTGTACTGCGGTCAATGGAGCTCCGGAGGCTACTGTCAGCTGGCTCCGTGTGCCCGATCAGGGTTGCCTCATACGGATAAATGAGCTGGAAACACTCGGTCAACTCTGTGGACGTCTCAGGTCCGGAGGAGCAGCCGCGGATCGCCCCGCGATCGGCGGCCACAACGCCGCCCGACATGCTAACGACAGCAGCTAACAAAGCAGCTAACACAGGCGAAGACACCGAGCCGACATGCCGCGGAGGATCCATCTGCGGCCGGGAGCTCGCCGCAAATGTCCGCCTGGCAGTCGGGGCCACCGGCTCAAAGTAAGACATTATATTTTTTATTTGTTGTGCAGTTCTGTGCGTGTTTATGGCCTTAGTATGTCTGCTTGTTCAGTCTCATGCCATTAAATATGTGTGCGGCGCTCCGTTAGCGGTATAACCGCGACCTATGTCAGAAACGCGGACCTACGATAGGCATGTGTTTTTGGTCCGCGAGGTACGACAAAATCGACCTAAGTCACACACGTAGGTCCCTATCCCTGACGTAACTAGAGGGCTACCTGTACTGAGTTTTTCTGTGTTTTTTCACCACAGTTCGTTAGCTAAACATGTGGACACACGTTTCCGATCATTTTTATGCACTCATAAGCAGTTTTTCGATGAAAAACGAGTGTTCGTAGTCGCGCTAGCAAAACCGTTCCAACTTACGAGCGAAATTCCGGACTTACGAGACACGTGGCGGCCGTTCCAAATTACGAGATTTCCGTGTTACGAACGCCTCGTTGTAACGGAACTCGCTCGTAAGTCGGGGACTACCTGTATACTGTAATGACAAATTACCGTATTTCCGGACTATAAGTCGCACCTTTTTGCCTAATTTGCATGCCCTGCAACTTATAGAGAGGTGAGACTTGTTTATGGATTTTTTTCCCATATTTTTAGACAAATTTTTGGCTCAGATATGACCGTTTTTCCATTTTGGCAAAAATGGTGAAGTACCACTTTCGGCAGCTAGGGGTGCAATACCACCTTTTTCCGCTAGGGTACACCAACCGTTCCCACCTCATGTGTTTGACGAGAGCCTCCTCTGGACGGACTCAGTCTGTCGCAGCCTGGCCTCCTGCTCTGGAGGTCTGAACTAGCTACTTCTCTGTTAGCTCAGTGTTTGTTAGCAAAATACAGGTAGTCCCCGACTTACGAGCGCTCTTACTTACGAGGTCCCGGACTTACGAGCATGCATCTCATTAAAAATAAAAAAATTAATTAATTTTTTTTTATTTATTTTTTTTTACTTTTTTTTTCTTTTATATATATATATATATAAATGAATACGTGCAGTGGCGGCGCCAGGGGGGCGCTAGGGGGCGCTATAGCACCCCCTGGAAAAGTTATAGCACCCCCTTAGCACCCCCAGGAAATATTTAGATTTTTTTTTCTTCATCTAATTTAATATTTTAAATATGTAGTTGTGGCATTTTCTTCAAAAGACAAATACAGTATACAGTATATGTATATATAAAGAATCAACTATTCTAATTTCAGTAAAAAATAAATAAATAAAAAAAACTTCGTGCAACCTTTGAACTTTGCGTAATATCACTTCCGGGAAGCAACTGAGAGTAACACGCTACGGCTGCGCAAATATTGCAACCAAAAGTTCCACGGATGGAATTTGAGAAGGATGCATTTGTTCAAGCAGAGTCCTATGGAGGACCAAAACTGTCAAAATAATAAATAAAAGAATAAATATATATCCGACATAAAACAATAAATATATAAATCAAAGTAGAAATATATATCCTAAATAATAATAAATAAAAGAATAAATATATAAATCAAAGTAGAAATATATATTTTAATGAGAAATAAAAGCATAAATATATATATTCTTTTTTATATCTCCTTACACATGAGAAATAAAAGCATAAATATATATATTCTTTTTTATATCTCCTTACACATGAGTTTCCGTCAATAACAATAGATATTTTGCTTTGCCTTTTTCTCGCTGTTTTTCCGTTTGCTATATTTATTGCTGTATTTATTTATTGCTGTATTGTTAGCTGCATTTATTTCTGTATTGTTTTCTCGCTGCATTTCTTCCTCGTCGTATGTTAATGAGGAGGGCTGCTTTCTAAATCCAGCTCTTCTATTGGTCAATAAACCGGAAATAGAACGATCAGTGTGCAGATCGATTGAGCATGCCTGCGCTGCAGTTCTCTTAGGAGATCTCCGTATTTGAGAGGAAGTAAACAACTATTAGAGATGTATCGTAGGATTGCTGAGGATTTAAGGCATGTTGCTAGCTTAGCTGAAAGTAATACAGTCAGTGATGACTGTTTCCAGTCGATGTTTTGAGTGAGTGGCTGCTCCAGGTAGCTGCAGACACAGATACTGAAGCTGACTCATTAGTTGTCCAGATTTTGGAGGAAGTGGCTTGTCGTTTGCACAAATCTGTGTACCCCACAAGAACAGCTGGAAGACCTGGATATTTGCTGCCCGCTGACGTCTTTAAGGGACCTCAGACAACCTAAGGAGTCTACTAACTTTTTGGACTGGCTGGGGTCTGGTCAGCTCCAATCTGGAGGTAGAAGTTGTTGACTGCCATCTCCCGCAGTCATCCACTTGCTTCCTGACGTTGAAGTTGTCCAAAAATCACAAAACCTATGCAGACTTCCACCAACACCTTATGGCCAGCATGTCTTCAAGCTACTCTGGTTTTGGCCTAATTTGAACCAGGCCGTTTCAACGTTTTACAAGTTTATGCACTTAGAAATGCACTATGTATTTTTTCAAAGTTACAACTTTCAAATGTTTTTTAATTGTTATGAAGTAGTGTCTAGTGCACTTGTTAATTACTTCAGTTTGACAGAACTTTGCATTCTTGTTTCAAATAAAACAGTTTAATGTTATTGTAGAACATATTTTGAAGCTTCTACCTGCTGATATAAATTGTTTACCCAGGTAACACATTTATTAGCTGTATCACAGAAAATGTTAGGAAATATTAGACCATCATATTAATTAATTTCGTATCTAGAAATTGCTTACATACAAAATGTTAAAGCTGATGTGGTTGAATTTGTAAATAAAATTACAATGGTTTAATAATGGTGACTTTATTACATAAACATGAAAAAAGCACATGTAAACACTGAATATTTTTAATTTAAATAAGTTTACATACAATTTATTTTCTTTTACAATATAGAATGTAACTTGAATACCACTGTGTAGTATTATAATAATAATAATTAATACTAATTAATTCAATTTATAACGCACTTTTCATTACAGTACTGAAAATTTCAAAGTGCTACACATATATTGAATAAACCGGTGGCGGCAGACTACCATGCAAGGTGCTTTCCAGTCCTACCGGGAGCAACTCAGGGTTAAGTGTCTTGCCCAAGGACACAACGACACATGGTGCGGGTCCCGGGAGTCGAACCGCCAACTTTCCGATCGGGAGACGACTGCCATTACCACTACGCCACGGCCGCCCCAACTATTATGTAATCAGTCTTAATAAATAGCAAGTTGGCTCTGTTATAACGATGTAAATTTCAGAACCTTTCAGCAAAAAAGACGGCACAAACATTTTGATAATACAGTACAGTACATTACACCCACCTAAAAAGGATTTTTATGTATCAATGAAAAAAAAGTTGCACCGAAATAGGAATGAAGGAAATGTCTTTTGTAGCTTCAATTTACATACTTCCAAAGATTTCAGTCAGAATATCAACTGTCTGGCAATAAACATTAATCACATTAGAAAACAAGGTTGTTGGATCTGGTAGTGTTTCAATTTCCACCTGAGTCAAAGGCCTTGGAAGCTCTACCTCTGACACAGTCACTCACGCCATCATGATGGCCACCATAGTGTCTCTCCCCATCAATGCCATACTGGTTGTCAACCTGTCAGAGTTAAGAGAACATGATATAAATAACATCCAGTTTACACACACTGGTGTTTTTTTAAACCACAAAAGCAAATTTACAATTGCACTTTGTAAAACGGCATAAATTAAACAAACCTGTGCGGGGTCGTGACCTGCACGTGGGTTTTGAGACCACAACAGCAGTGGTGACTGGTTCTGTTCTGTGCGTAGTCTGTGGTGGTTCCAGCCGTCTGTGAAGAATTGCAGATGTCTGTTGATTTAAGGTAGAAAGGTCCAGTGTAATGCGTATAAGTGCACCTCGTTGTCTGTTTGCAGCAGGCCCTCGGTCTCCAGGTAGCAGAAAGTTGTATAGAACAGATCCAACACTGCCCCAAACACATCTCTCCATAACCTCTCAATCCTGGATGGAAAAGACATTTTAGTGTGAAAAAGGAGCAAAAAAGGTTGTCATAATACACTTATATAAAGACCAACAACTTAAAATAAAACGCCACCCCGGTATCCAGTTATTGCTCTGTGGACATTGAGTTCAGGATTGTGAGATCCAGACCTTTCTACTTACCCTGGGAATTCACGACGGTTATTTTTCATACTATTTTGGAAAAGGTAGCAACTTCCATGGAAGTAGTCAGTATGAAAACATGGCGAATGGAGAATAAATCAAGACTTTAATTTAAATACCTCTGGTTATGTGTGCTTCTTCCTGTTATGTGAGAATTTCTGTTTTGGCCTCTGGTTGAGACCATGAAGTGTGCCACTAGTACGTACGTTCTCCCCTCCTTTGTCTGAACGAACACGAGATGGCACTCCATATGTATTCACAGCTTCAAGAAAGCTCTGAAGAACTGTTGTGGCACGATTGTTTGTAGCAGCAGTCAGGTAAACAATGAGGCGACTGAAGCCATCAACGCCCCCGTGAACAACGAATCGCCATCTATATAGACAACAAAAACATTTTTGATTATCACTGGTAGAAGAAACTTTCTTTTGTTTGTTGAATGCAGGCCTGGAATTCACAGAGAAGGAAAATCATAACTGCAGTGCTCTTATTCAGCAGAGTAAATGTTTACGTTAAAACACAGAGTAGTTCCATTAAAGGTTCAGTCTGCAGTTTCTGTAGAACATCAGCACTTAGAAAAAATTTCAACAAGCAAAGCATTCTGATCCCTCCCCCTCAGAGCCATATATGGCTCTGCCCCCTTGTGGTCTGTTGAAATTTGAATTCAAGCTCTGTTTTTATTGGCTGATTCAAATTCAAGCTCGGTTTTTATTGGCTGGTTACAAACTTTGTTCTTATTGGCTGGAAAATGGTGGGTCACTTTTTCTTTTTAGAAATGCTTATTTACCACCTGGAGAAGCAAGGGGACAATATTTTTTTTTAGTTTTTTTCAGAGATTACCTCTCTAACATCAATCTAGTGACAGAGTGAAGAAATATGTTAAAAATATATTGTTAGAAAAGTTACATATAGCAGCTTTAAGAATACATTTCTCACTTATGCTAAGACGATTTTAAAAACTTTAAAGGTGAAGCCTGCAGTTTCTGTAGAACTGCAGCACTTAGAAAAAATTTCAACAGGCAAAGCATTCTGATCCCTCCCCCTCAGAGCCATATATGGCTCTGCTCTCCCATGGTCTGCTGAAATTCAAATTCAAGCTCTGTTTTTATTGGCTGGTTACAAACTCTGTTTTTATTGGCTGGAAAATGGCATGTCACTTTTTCTTTTTAGAAATGCTTATTTACCACCTGGAGAAGCAAGGGGACAATAGATATATACAGTATATTTTTTTTCAGAGATTACCTGGCTAACATCAGTCTGTCAGGAGATAGTGACAGAGTGAAGAAATATGTTTATAAAAAATGTTACATACTGCAGCTTTAATGTCATTGTGTTAGTTGGTCTCTGTGAAAAGTTTCTTAATGAAAGTAATCTGTGTAATCATCACTTGAGGTCCTTATTCACTACAGTACTTTTAAAGAGTACCGGTACATGTATTTGTAATGTCAACATAATTCCTCTTTTTTAAAGACCGTGTAAAGTAAAATTGAATGTGTGTTTTGAGTTTGTCACATGGCATAAATATGTGTTATTAATCACCCATATAAATCTGACTGATTGAAACAGTGCGAAGCTGGAAAGTGCGCATCAAATTTCCTTGCTGGTCAACTCGGTGCAATGCTTCTCGCACTCTTATTCCTTGAAAATTAAGTAAACCATAATTAAAACGTGTTTGATTTGGAGGTGATGAACATATTGAAATGAGTCCATGGTGTAATAATGACAGTTAAGATAAGATTACACTATTGCTATGCCACTGCAATACATTAGAACATTTAAGTTACTTTCAACAGTATGACATGTAATTTTCTTTGTGATCCTTTTACGTTGTGGTAAACTGTTATTTGTTACCAATCCAATGTTATATAGAACTGCAATTGGTGTTGGTATAAGCAACCATAGGCTCATCTGTTGACTTACTTTGGCCAAGTAGCCCCATAGCAACGTGTATCCTGTACGTATTAGGGTGATGACTTCGAATCTCTCGCACAACTCCATCCAGCTCATCATCTTCAATGTTGCAGTATGAGTCAGATACTCTACAAGAAAAAATAAAAGTCAACTGAAAGTGAGGTTCTCCACACGGAAGAAATTGGATGGACAGAATTTCTGACACAAATGTATTACACAATTTGAAGACGAATTACCATAACAGTCATGTGGAAGTATCTGAATGGTGGACATCAACAAATTCGTAAATACTTTTCTGATGCCATCTACAAGTCAATATATTTGAATGAATCAATCAATCCATCAACACTTATCCTAGTTGGGTCATGATGGGTGAGGGAACCTATCTCCAGAGGTCAGTAGGCCAGAAGCAGAATACACCCTGAACAGATCGCGAGTTAATCGTAGATGAATATGAATATCTCACAATTCTAAACTTCTTAAGTGGATTAAAGGCTTAAGATAATATGTTTTACTATTAAAAGTCGATATTTGAACACAACAGATGTTCCGGAACAACTGGAATTATAATAAAAATATAAAATACAAATAAGTTCAAAGTAGCAAAAGAAATACCACACATGTGTACTTACCTTATACCGTACTCTGCCATTCGCCTATAGACTGTTCTTTCACTGACCCCAAAAAGT
>JBBPBX010026896.1:0-37722 GCA_038048925.1 Garcialebias charrua
TATACATATATATATATAAATATATATATACAGTATATGTATAAATATATATATACAGTATATATATAAATATATAAATATACAGTATATATATAAATATATATACTGTATACAGTATGTGTATAGAGAGAGAGAGAGAGAGAGAGAGAAGTACAGTACTGCGCACAGAGGAGAGAGAGAGATAAAGAGAGAGAGAGAGAGAGAGAGATAGAGAGAGAGAGAGAGAGAGAAAGAGACAGAGAGAGAGATAAAGAGAGAGAGAAAGAGACAGAGAGAGAGAGATAGAGAGAGAGAGAGAGAAAGAAAGAGAGAGAGAAAGAGAGAGGGAGAGAGTCCGATCTGCGCTCCAGAAAAGTTTTAACGCTCGACGCACGCATGCGCACACGAGTCTGCTTGTGCTTTCGATGCCAACACATGTAACTCGGACACAGAAGAACCCAGTAAAACCAGTCGAGCAGGTTCTCCGTGCAGCTTTCATGTCAGAGAGGGCGAGCATTCTGTGACTATCCCAGAAAAACCGACCATTTCCTGATGTTCCGCAAATGAGGAAGCAGAAGAAGATGGAGGATCTGATGAAGAAGAAGCTGTTTGTGGTGATGGATGTGCTGTGCGTGTTAGTTGGTAAGTTTGACACACACAAAGTTGAAACCAAACGTGTTTTCCTCCTTCTGAAAGAATGCGCTTCACTGCTGTCAGCAGCACTCAGTTCATTTACCAGCTCTTTTCTGATCCACTGAAACGGATTGAACCTAAAACCAAACTTCTTGAGCAGGACTTGACAGAGCTGGACCAGCTGATCCTGTTGGTGCTGTGTCTGTGCGCCTTGAAAACCCGTGGCTTCACTGTTTATTTATGTACAACCCACTCGTTCCTGAATATTTTTGTCTGCCAAGAACCATCTGAAGAATGCTGCCACTAACAAACACATGACATGTGGCTCTGAGAGGATTTCAGTGTAAAACTTCAGGAGGAATTCAAAAATGTCTCCGACTCCCAGTTTCATTGAGCTGTTTGCTGTGATAGTACCATTCTCAACCCATCTTGAAATGTTGCATGGGATTTTACAATGTTTGGTCACAATGGATGCAACTCCAGGATTTTAAGACGATTTAGTGTAAATCTCTGGCCATTCGCGTTGGTTTAAGGTAAGCCACATACTGTACTCTGAACCATGTGGACAAACAACTGCTGTTCCAAATGGATTCAGCTGGATCTTTGGGCACTTGGACACAAAGATACAATTTGTTGCCATTTATCTTTTTAGAATCTATGTAACATTCCCAAGACAACACAATTTGACACTTAAAATTTTATTTTTCACAACATTAAAGAACTATTCAAGTTCAAGAATCTTGATTATCCCCATAGGCACACAAAACATCCATACTACTAGACAGAACATTGGGACATTAAAATAACAATACAGAAATCATCACTGTTTGTTGAGAAGCCTGTGGTCAGGGACTTCACTGAATGGTGTGCATCTTCCTTTTCAAGGCTAAATGTTTCTTAGACAAAGGAGATGGTCATTGATTTCAGGAAAGATTCTACAGTTCCCACTACCGTAGTCATTAACGGTGAAGCTGTTGAGATGGTGCAACAATATAAATATCTGGAAACTATTCTCGACCTTTGATGCATATGTGAACTCACTTTGTAAGAAGGTCCATCAGAGAATATATTTTTATCATAAGCTCTGTGGTTTTAATGTTGATTCTACTTTTACGAGAATGTTTTATTGAGTCTCTTTTAACTTTTACCTTCATCTGTTGATTTGGATTGTTAACATGCAAAAACAGGAACAAACTCTTGGAGATTGTCAAGATATGCAGTAAAACTGCTAGTAAAGCCCTACAGAACCTCACTGACCTACACAAGGAGAGCTCAGTGAACAAGGCCAGGCAGATCCTGATCACCACTCAGTGGAGAGTTCAGGTTGCTTCCATCTGGATGCAGGTATCTGCTGTCCAAATGCAGGACTAACAGACAGAAAAACTTAATCAAAGGCTGCATCAAAGTTCAGTTTATCATTGAGAACAAAGATACTGTAGTTCTATTGATGCAGCACCTCAACAGCTGCACCGTTAATGACCACAGGAGTGGCAACTGTAGAGTCTTTCCTGAAATCAGTGACCATCTCCTTAAGAGACTCAATAAAACATGAATAGAACGTTCTCATAAAAGTAGAATCAACATCAAAACCATTTATTAGTTGAAAAATTGGCATACAGGTTGATGATCAACGGTCAACTGAATTATTAAGTGTCTCTCAGGTCTTGTCAGATATTTGCTGGAATTTTTGTCTATTTCAGATGGGACCGACCATCTGTATACTTTTATTTTTTTTATGGTCCGATGCTTCTTTTGTCGTCCATTTGTTCACATTGCATTATTTTTTCAACTTGCTGTACCACATGCTGCCATGCCAGCACTGGAAAGAAATGAGTTTTAAGAAAAGTAGCCAAAGTCCAAGAGGACTGGAGAACTGTTGACCAAGGTCACTTTAGAAGTTTACAAGACAGTGGACGCAAATAATGAAGATAGGTTTACAACTTTTCCACTGTAGTTTGACTGTGGAGTGTACAAGCTGCAGTGTTGCATAAAGTAGCTTACATTCAGTGAAACCATACCATAAAATTACTGTACTTTGGTAAAAGTTAATCTCCTTTAAAAATTATAACTTAAGGTATCTGACATTTAATGTACTTAAGTATAAAAAGTAAATTTCTCATATAAAGTGTATTTAAAGTAAGAGTACTGTACTGTATTAAGTAAAAGTGAACGGTTAGAATTTCCAAAACAACATTTATTGGGTGCAATATCCAGTGACAAAAACTTGGAACGTTTGAATTGAACAATGAAAGATTTCCTCTCTCTCCAATAGTCTGTCACTGTTAGAAACTTCCATCATGGTGGTCACATCCATAATGAGACTTGCCTCGACAGCGCTTGCTCTGCGGTTGGCTTGGCGGAACGTTCTATAATACTACTTCCATTGCTGGGTTGCAATCACGTGACCCGGAAGTGGCGCGAAATTCAGATGCGGGGCAGGAAGTGATTTTCCCCAGTTCAAAACACAGCAGAATGGATTACAGCAAGTATGCCAAAGCCCTAAATAAACTGGCGAGGACGAGTTTTGGGTTAACCATTTAGGATCAAAAGAAGCTTTAAATGGTTGTCGACTTGTTTCTGCCCGGGTGAGTAGTGAGATGTATTATTTATTTAGTAATTAGCCTATGCTAACTACGCTATCGCTAATGCTAACAACAAGTTTAGTTAGCCCCCTGTTATTTCTATGTGCGTGGATCTACTTAAAAATAATATATTTAGCTTCTGTAAAGCCAAATTCGTGCTGGAGTTGTATGTGTTAACGTTGAGTCATATGCATTTCTACACTGTAGGTCAGAGATCTACAGTAACTCCATTAAAAAGGTAAGTTAATGTACTGAAAATATTATGATTTTTTTTGTTTTGATAATACAGTATCATCAAGGTGATCGTATCTTCTTTGTAACTTCAGATACTAGCTGGTTAAACTCAAGGTGGCCATACATGGGAGCCTCACCAGATGGAGTCGTTTCATGTGACTGTCATGGAGCCAGGGTGTGTGAAATCAAGGTAAAATTTATTTCTCAAAAGGTTTGGACTACTGCACTGCAGACTTAGCTTTTTTAGATTTTTCTACCTGGATTATTGAGCATGCATTAGGGTACTGCACTGCAGACTTTGCGCACCTCACAGTATGAATGTTACAACTATAATTTTTTACTCAAATCTTTGTTGTTTGCATATTTCACAGCATGTAGCCGTAGTTTTGGGGATGGTCTTGCAGTTTGTGGGATGTTGCCTTGTTTCCAGTTAAAAAATGTGTGACCTTTCCATCACCTTTTAAAACTTAGTCCAGATTAATACATTCTTACCTGTGGAACACACCTGGTTGACAGAGACATAAATATAGTCTCATTTTCTAACATTGGTGTTGGATAGTGAAATGAGTGAAACACAATCTTTAAAAACGTATCATATTGAAATGTTTTGGAGACTACCGTATTTATTTTTTATGTCTAAGTTTCATTGTCTTGTCCTTCAGTGCCCACAGAGCAAACAGCATGAAGTCGGTCTGAGGATGTGTGCTGGACAGCCTGGTTTTTGTCTCGTCGTCTCGTCAAGGTTGGAGATTCTGTACAACTGGATAGGAACCATCCTTATTACCATCAGCTCCAGGATCAGATTCACATTGTGGATGTACAATATTGTGATTTTGTAGTATGGAGTGAAAATGATATTTATGTGGAAAGAATTCTGCCAGATGACCAGCTGTGGGAAACAGCAGTTCCCAAAATTCAGCACTATTTTACACATTGCATCCTACCTGAAATCCTGGGACAGAAATCCACACGTGACTAACCAATCTAAGAATCAAGAATGTTATTTGGAGTAGTTGATGAAAGGAGTTTGAAAAGTTTATACAAATTTAAACAGTTGCTCTTTTTTTCCCCAAAAACATTTGTCACTACCATAACATGTTTCAGCTACACCTGTAGCAAGCACTCTGCAGAAGGGTCATGTGATGTTGTTACATGTCATGACAGCTGTTTTTTATTTACAATAATCTTAATTGAAAAGTTAAGTATGTTAAATCAAATGATATATTTAAATCAATATGAGATTAGCTTGTGAATTTCAAAGGTGTTCTAATATGTTAAATAACAGCACATACAAATGTCATATGTCACAAATGTTGCAAAATGAGTCTACTTCAGAAAAATGTTTTTATTTCAATAGCAAAACTCATGTCATTTTAACTGACCAATATTCACAAAGATTGGTTATGGAGTTCATTGAATAAATTAAAAATATTCAACCTTATTGGGTAAATTTTTTTTTTGTCTTCATGAACAATTAACATGTACAAATATGGTCTGTAACAGTATTAGTGATTTAATTTACTTTTGATTTACTTTAAATGATAAATACATGTATAATCATTTAAACTTAAAATATTTATATAAATATAGTTGATTGAATTACTTGTCGCTCAGGCCACTATTAAGAATTGTAATCTTTCATGGAGAACATGAATCGTTCTAAAACAAATTCGAGACACAGTGGCTTTTGACACATTAAATCTATAGGCAAGGTCTTGAAGCTGCAGATGTAATCTGAGATGCATAAGTATCATAATAAATTGCTCAAATTTGGAGAGTGCTGACAGTGATGACATGCTGATGTATAAGGTTCACAGAGCTGAAAAATTTGCATCAAAACTAAAAAGTTGGGCAGTCCCGTATAAAACTTTGTTTTATCGTTGTTCTGGAAGGTTTCAGGAGTAAATTTAGTCACTGAGACTTTTTCCTTAAGGTCGCAGATCTCAGTTGTGTAGCCTTTCACTGCATCCTCCAGCTTTGTGAGGTCAACCATGCTTAGATCCGTCTGGCATTCTGCATCTGCAAATATTTAATTATTAAAAATTACGTTCAGAAATTCTATAAATAAATAAATAGTATTTTTATTTATTATTATTTTACCTTTGAATCGTTCGTTTTCAGGGGCTGGTAAGCTTTCTTCACAGAGCTCATCTTCCAGACTGTTGGCCTCCTCAGTGCAGAGAAGCTTCCAGGCCTTAGCTCTTTCCCTGCGCCGGAGGGATGCTTCTGTTTGTGGCCACTCGTTACTTCTTTGGTACCCCAGGTTAACAGTGGGGGCCCAGTCTTGGGAATGTACATCACCTGCTGCACTCGGACAACCTAAATATAAGACACCACTTTAAAGTAAAACACGTAAATGCCTTTCCTAGCACTAAGCTAACCGCTAACAACATTAGCATTCTAATCGGATTTTTTCTGGGAACAACCAAGTGTTGAACCACTACACAAGCTAGGGCATAACATATCTTACCTGTCTTTCTAGTTACTGTCCAATAAAATATCTGAAAATATGATTTAAACGATACGACCCTTACCTGTAACAAAGTGGTCGCTGCAGACTCTCGTCAGTTTCTGCACCTCCTGTTTTTAGCCGTAGGTTGTAATCCACGTTTGTCGTCTTTTTTCTGTAAGTTTTTTTAAATTAATCCCCTTGTAGCATACTACTTTCGGAACACGAAAATAACTTTTATCTATCTCTCGATTAGAGCGGTTGCAACAACCGTAAACGGCACAGAATTTAGGCATGTTGATGCTGAATCAGCAACAGAAGGAAACGGCTGCGTTTACTTCTTGCCCCGCATCTGCATTCTGTGACGTCACTGCTACGTCATCTGAAACCCAGCAATAGGTTGCCCTTGACAACAAACAGGCATTGCCCACATCAGATTTCTTCTAATTTTATATTGTTGGAACAAGTAACGAAGATGGTTAAGGGAGATGTATTGGAGTAAAAGTGCACATTTTACTGAAGAAACGTAGTGAAGTAAAAGTGAAAGACGCTAGAAACGTAAATAATGAAGTAAAGAATTGTCAAAATTCTACTTTGTACCGTACTTAAGTACAGTAACAAAGTATTTCTGCTTTGTTACATTACAACACTGACAAGCTGACACACATTTGTTACAAAAAGACAAAGTTGGCCTCTTCGCCAGCAGAGATGATTTCCCAGCTCACCCACAGTGATAATGTGTGGATGTGGAATGTGTCACTTTGGGTTGGAATGCTGTTTTTTTTTCATTGTGGTGCCACAAGCCAAACGACACATGAGTTGTTGTGCAATGGACTGGCATTATCCTGTGAGTTTATCCTGCTCTTTGTGGTTTCTTCATGAGATATGATGTTTCGCATGCTTGGCTTTTATGGTTTATTTATTTAAACAATTAGTAGAAATGATGATGCTGAGATGCTCACTGGTCTGGGGTTAAACGTCTGGGTTGGGTTGGGTAGGTCAGTCGGTTGCATGCCGCCTCCCTTCCTGCCACCTAAATAATCTTGAAGCTTCCGTGAGGTTTCCGGGGAATGACTGTAAAACTGAGCTTGTAATTACTCTCGCCAGTAACGGAAAACAGAACCAGCATTTTCAGATGGGTTTTGTCTGTGTTGTTGGAACAATTTGAATTTCATTATATGCCAACATCAATGTCAATTTATTTAAATGGCACACACAAAAAAAAAAAGAACAGTTGACCAAAGTGTTCTAATATTCTAATTATACAAACACACACACACGCGCACACACGCGCGCACACACACACACACACACACATATATGAAATAAGAAAAAAGATGCAGAATACACAAATTTGGAAAAAGACAATATGCACATGCACAAGGTCACAGGAGTACTTTAACCTATATATACATCAGGGCTGAACGATTTTAGAAAATAATCTAATTGCAATTTTTTTTTTCTATAAATTGCGATTGCGATTTAAAATGCGATTATTTTTTTAATACCTTCTCAAGTATTTTTCAACAAACAGAAGCAATAAATCAATCTGTTTTATAATAAACAATGTCAGATTTATTTAAAGCAGAGATTAAATAAAGCAAGCAAATGTATGACTTTTCTTTTCACCATTTCTATTTTTTCTTGTTTCATAAACACAATAGTATACAAGTTAAGTGAACTTCCTAACTACTGTCTGAACTTCACATGACAGTTAATAAATAAATATAAAAAATTAGATATAAAATTTTTTAACTTACTGCTTTCCAGCCAGTAACATCATAAAAAATAAAGTGCAAAAAACAAAGAGAATCTGCTTTAACCAACTCGTTCTGGGAATTCAAACTCAGTGAACACAAAATAAACTAGTATCTGTTCTTATTAAATGTTTTAGATGTAAAGTTAAAAATAAAAAACTCTTGGAACAATAATGTAAACATAGTCCGTCAGTAACAGCAGGATACAGAGCCTTGTGAACATACTCCAGCACCTCAATATCCTGCCAGGTTGGGATAAGGGAGTGTGCATAACGGTCACCTGACAGCAACATAGAAATGGCTGTGAGCTGCTCTAACACTTCATCTCTTTGGATCCCCATCTTGTTGGACATTCAGTGATGAGGCTGTGTTCAGAAAGTTTGAGCTCCCTCTTCAGTCATTGCTGCTGCCTTCTTTCAACTGTGGGAGAGACACTCTGTCATGTCCTGTAATACAAAATAAAATAAATAAATACACACATTCACATCCTCACCTCTCACTCGTGCAAAAATTGAGGACCAGAAAAATCTTCTCACGTTGTTAGTTAAAAACAATGTACGAGGTTTTAGCTTTTCCCAGTTTGTCAACGTTAAGTGAATGCAAAACGTGATGACTAAATAGCTTCACATTACTGAACATAATAATTAACATTTTATTTAAAACAGACAATAAAAAGGATAGTATAATAGTTGTGACATCACGACCAGGTTTGGTAATAGGTACACGTAATGAGAAAGTGCATCACCTCATCTAAATAGCTATGCTAAAGCTAAGATAACAACATTAAACACCGCTAGTTTAAAAAAAAAACAGCTTGCGCAAAACGTGTGTGTTACTGGTTCTGTATTAATTCATATCACTAACGACAAAACTGTTTTTTTTTTTAATCAGATAATGAATGCGCTTTTTCACGCAGAACGTTAGCTTGCTGAGCTAGCTGCTAACAGGGCAGCGTCAACAACAGGCCCGGTCACATGACCAGCTCGCGCTCTGTTTATCTCCCGCGGTCTCATCAGATACACGTTTACATGGACTAACTTACCTGAATTTTTAACTTTTATGACTTCTGTCGAGCCTGAAGCAAATGTGTTAGAGGGCGCGGTGTCCCCCTCCCTGCCTGCTCGGTTTTGCTCCGCTCCGCTCGGCTCACTCCCAAGTCACATGACCAGTCAAATCGCAGCCCGTGTGATTAGTGAATCGCGTTTTAACATATTGCGAGATTATCGCAAATGTGATTATCGCAAATGCGATTAATCGTTCACCCCTAGACCCTGAGGAAGATTGTAGAGAAGGGCCGATTCCAGAGCCACGGTGCACAGGCGTGTGCAGGAAATGGGCTACAGGTGCCGCATTCAAAAGTCAAAGTCAAAGTCAACTTTATTGTCAGATCTGCAATATGTACTGTACAGGACATACACAGGACCGAAATTGCATTTCTCTCAGTCCCTCGGTGCAACAGTAAACATCTAAACATTGAAACACTGAAACATATAATAATAGACATAAGCATAAAATAGTAAAACTAACACTGTCCTGAGTTTTTGCATAGTGGTATAAGAGTATGAAAATTTACACCAACTCTAAAACTAAAACATTAAACATTTAATGAACATAAAATTTACACCAACTCTAAAACTAAAACATTAAACATTTAATGAACATAATACTGTCCTGAGTTTTTTGCATACTAGTATAAAAAAAAGAGTATAAAAAGTATAACTAAAATAAACTAAAGGTTTCTAGCATTGACATTTGCAAAGTGGCAAAGCAGCGTATGAGTTAATGTACACAGTATATGTATGAGGTAGTAGTTGATGTTGTTATAGAGGCAAAAAGTGGCATATGCAGTAAGGCACATTGGGCATCCCTAAATAAGACCGTTCAGAGCACACTGTATATGTATCAGCAGTGGTGTAGATATTAGAGTAGTGTAAATGTAAACAGTAGTAATTAAATGTAAGCAGTAGTAATAAAAGTAAACAGTATTAATAAATGTAAACAGAGAATGTAAACAGTATTATGACTATAGGCAGTGATGTAATACAAACATTAGTGCAAGTATGAGAAGTAGTGCAAACTGTATGAGCACATGACCGAGAGTTTAGTGAATAACCCGTTTGATGACACAGAGTCCAGTGTTAAAAACTTTGTGTTGAGTGGTAATGTGTGAGAAAGTTTTAGTGCGGGGGCGGGGACTTCGCGATTGCGTCACTTTGGCCGCGCGCCCTATGCGACGCGTCAACTATATCCTAGGCTTTACGCTGTCTGAGGACAGCGTCAGCACCTGGCCATCAGGAGAGGGGGGGAGTTTATGTGCTGGTGTGCTGTTACTTGTCTCGAACCGAGCAAAGAACTCTTATGTACTCTTATAACTTATGTCTATAACACATTGAATTTTATTTCAAATAACTCCAACAGGATACATTTAGTATATGAACATGTTGTGATCACACTGTGTTGTTTAAAAAAAAAAAACAGTTTCTGGACTAAATTAATCACATTTTTCTTTTACAGTCAACAGAAGAAAATCACCAGAATTCAACAACCTGTGTCATCTTCTGGAGGAAGACGTGAGACACCAGATGGAAATTTGTTACTTCTGTTTGTCACTTCAAACTTTTCCTATTAAACGTTATATTTTCTTAAGTGGTGTCCTCGAACATTCAATTTCCTAAACTTATTTTATAATGTGAAGTGTGTATTGTGTTTAAATCCATACTGGAAGTTAAGAGAACTTTCCATTTGCATTTGACCTTTAAAGAATCATAAGATAAAGATTATTAGAATCTGCTCAACTGTTATTACGTTATAAATTATTTGGTTCTAGGATGAAGTCATACAGAGCAGGCAGAGTGTTTAGCATCCTGACTGCCTGATGAACAGAGCTGTCTCTCAGTCTGCTGGTTCGAGCCTGGAGACTCCTCAGTCTCCTCCCTGATGGCAGCAGTCTAAAGCGGCTGTGTAGTGGGTGTGTGGGATCACCTGCCATGCAGTGGGCTTTCCGAGTGAGGCGTTTGCTGTGTAAGTCCTGCAGTGAGGGCAAGGAGGTGCCCACGATCTTCTCAGCTGCTCTCACAATGCGCTGGAGGCTCTTGCGGCAGGATGCAGTACATGCACCAAACCACACAGTGATGCAGCTGGTCAGGACACTTTCTATGGCACCTCTGTAGAAGGTGCTCATGATGGGGGTTGAAGCTCCAGCCCTTTTCAGCTTGCGGAGAAAGTAGAGACGCTGGTGAGCCTTCTTTGCCAGTGCTGCAGTGTTCCTGCTCCAGGACAGGTCCTTTGAGACGTGCACTCCCAGGAACTTGGTGCTGTCTACTCTCTCCACTGCGGTGCTGTTGATGGTCAGAGGGGCATGTTGGGCATCCCTCTTCCTGAAGTCCACAACAATCTCCTTTGTCTTCTCCACGTTGAGAGTGAGATTGTTGTGTCCGCACCACAAGGCCAGGCGGCTCACCTCGTTCCTGTAGTCCGTCTCATCGTTGTTGCTGATGAGACCCACCACTGTTGTGTCGTCCGCAAACTTGATGAAGTGGTTGGAGCTGTACGATGGTGTGCAGTCGTGTGTTAGCAGGGTGAATAGAAGGGGGCTCAGCACACATCCTTGTGGGGCCCCTGTGTTCAATGTGATGGTGCTAGATGTGTTACTCCCGACCCGCACTGTCTGTGGTCTCCCGGTCAGGAAGTCTAGCAGCCAGTTACACATTGAGGTGTTCAGCCCCAGACTGTCCAGTTTAAGGATGAGCTGTTGGGGGATGATGGTGTTGAATGCTGAGCTGAAGTCAATGAACAGCATTCTAACATAGGAGTCCTTCGTGTCCAGATGTGTGAGAGCTGTGTGAAGGGCAGAGGAGATGGCATCGTCGGTTGAGCGATTAGGTCGGTATGCAAATTGGAAGGGATCCAGGGAGGCAGGGAGGACAGATGTGATGCTTTTCATGACTAGCCGTTCAAAGCACTTCATCAGGATGGGGGTGAGTGCTACTGGGCGATAGTCATTGAGGCATGCGGGCGTTGCCTTCTTTGGGACAGGGATGATGGTGGTGGCTTTGAAACAGGTGGGGACGATGGCCTGGCTCAGTGAGATGTTAAAGATGTCCGTGAAGACCGCTGCGAGTTCCCCTGCACAGTCCTTCAGCACACGACCAGGTATGTTGTCAGGACCAGAGGCCTTCCGGGCGTTAATCTTGATGAATGATCGCCTTAAGGCTCGGATATAGTCGCGCTTTGGTCCGCAAGCTGGAGCGCACGTGCTGCGCGCGCACTGTGCATGCGTTTATAGTGTGGCACGGCAGCGCTTGGCAAAGTGCTGTTCTTTTACTGACCAGCAGGTGGCAGTACCCTCTAAAACCTGTGCATATGTTGCAAGAAAGGGTGTAGAAGAAGAAATCTACCGTAGAAGAAGAACTGTTTGAAATCACACAACAAAAACAAATAGCTTTCCGCTCGCGTGCTGAACTGTTGTCTTTATTTGCGGCTTTCAATGCATGGAGTCAGCGGAGGAGAAAGCGATCACGTGACTTTTGGCGAAAAAACAAAAGAAAAGTCCGACTCCAGATCAGGAATGAAGGAGAATTTTAACATTTTGTGTCACAAAACATTCCTCCATGCGTCGCGACGCCGTTTCCACGACCACAGCGGCGCAGACAGCTGCAGAATCTGGCGTGAAGGCTGTCGGTGAGGTCCACACCCGACCTGTCAATCAATTCGGCGCGCGCTAGGCTTGCGGAGCTTCAAAATCTGGGAGGTGCACGACCACGCGCGAAACCAACGCGCTGGCCAAAGCGCGGGGGCGGGGACTTCGCGATTGCGTCACTTTGGCCGCGCGCCCTATGCGACGCGTCAACTATATCCTAGGCTTTACGCTGTCTGAGGACAGCGTCAGCACCTGGCCATCAGGAGAGGGGGGGAGTTTATGTGCTGGTGTGCTGTTACTTGTCTCGAACCGAGCAAAGAACTCTTATGTACTCTTATAACTTATGTCTATAACACATTGAATTTTATTTCAAATAACTCCAACAGGATACATTTAGTATATGAACATGTTGTGATCACACTGTGTTGTTTAAAAAAAAAAAACAGTTTCTGGACTAAATTAATCACATTTTTCTTTTACAGTCAACAGAAGAAAATCACCAGAATTCAACAACCTGTGTCATCTTCTGGAGGAAGACGTGAGACACCAGATGGAAATTTGTTACTTCTGTTTGTCACTTCAAACTTTTCCTATTAAACGTTATATTTTCTTAAGTGGTGTCCTCGAACATTCAATTTCCTAAACTTATTTTATAATGTGAAGTGTGTATTGTGTTTAAATCCATACTGGAAGTTAAGAGAACTTTCCATTTGCATTTGACCTTTAAAGAATCATAAGATAAAGATTATTAGAATCTGCTCAACTGTTATTACGTTATAAATTATTTGGTTCTAGGATGAAGTCATACAAAAAAAGTCAAAAATTAAAAGTGGCCAAAGTCCTTTGGACAGTTTAAAGTTAAAGAATTCACAGACCATCCATCTACCATCTACCATCTACCACCCAGCAGCAACTTTACCAGGGAGACACTGGCAGTTTCAAAGATCACAGTGTGATGTTTTAAATCAACTTTATTTATAAAGCACATTTTAAAAACCACAGGGTCAACCAAAGTGCTGTACAATAACATAAAAGACAAGTTAATTAAAAACTATAAAAAGCATACAAAAATAAATACATATACCAGTCTTACTGCAGGTGTGTTAACATGCCATAAAAGATAAGATCACGTGTTAAAAGCCAAGGAAAAAATGTGTGTTTTTAAATAAGATTTAAAAAGTTTTGAGGACTGTCAGCAGCAACTGCTCAGCTGATCTGAGAACGGGGAGGGCAGGAAGGTTGAAGCAGCTCAGACAAATATGGTTTTGCAACTTAAACCATTTAAAGTGTGCAGCAGTGCATTTTCTGAACCATTTAAAGTGTGCAGCAGTGCATTTTCTGAACCTTCGTACGTAAATTGTTTTGTTGACGTTTTGTGTATAACATGTGAGCAACTTCGGAGTGAAAACCACGTTTGTTTATTTAAAGTGTGCAATGCATTTTCTGAACCGTTTAAAGTGGGCAGCAAAAGTGTGCAGCAGTGCATTTTCTGAAATTGTTTTGTTGACACTTTGTGTGTAACATGTACGCGACTTCGGAGTGAAAACTACGTTTGTTTATGTGCGACCAGTGCAAGTCCGAACCTTGTGAATTTATAAAGACAATATAATCATAATCGACCTGTGCAGATTACTTTTACTAGCATATTTAGTTTTATACCAGCACATTACAGTACGATGAAGCGATGAATAACCTGAGATATATATATAACCTTTTTTTATATTTTGTACATTATCATTTATGAGATTGTCTTGTACTGTATTGTTTCTTTTGTAAAAAAAATGCACAAATTTAATAAACATAAACAACATAAACATAACCTGAGAACAGCCTGAAAAGCTCTGAGGTTTAGTGTCTACACAGTACTAACGTTGGGCACGTTTTATTAAAAGAGGTGGGACACAATCTTATTTATCTTAAATTAGCACAGACAGAGCGTAGCCAAAGCCTCAAGTTTCAACATCAGCTGAAACACAAGCAGGAATAAATGCTGATAATTGCTTTATTTTTATTAGTCACTTTAAAACAGGTGTAATACAAGCAGGTCATGCAGCCACACTGCTGCAATACTGTGGAATAAATGCTGATAATTGCTTTATTTTTATTAATTACTTTAATTGTGTTTTGCAATGATAGTGTGCACCTACTGTTTTTAGTTTGTCATAAGCCTGGATGGAATTTTGGATTCTGTGCAGCTCCTACAGATTAAATGTCCTCTAAATAGCTCCATGTCATTTGCACAGTTTCGTGTTGGCCAAATTGTGACATCAGATGCTTAGAAGATGACAAGGACCTTCTAACCAATGGGTAAAGTGGATTCTATGTCCAGGTGAGTAAATGTTGCAATTTTCAGTATATGTACTTATGTGACAGGTATTTGTAAACCTTCATTAAAACATATTGTACATTTATTCTTCCAGGTTCATTCAGCAGACAATGACATGCCTGGAGCTGCAGAGCTGCTCATCTGGACACCAACAGAACATCTGGAGTTGAACTTTTTTTTTTGACAAAGATTTTACAGAAAAACAGATGAAACACCTCCATAACTTTTACTTCTCAAACATGCTTACAACAACACATCAAGAACTCTGTATGAAGCTGCTTTGGAGAAAATACCAGTCTTAATTGTTGTTTATATTAGTTTTTATTTTTATTAAAAAAATTAAACTCCAAGGCATAATATCACATTCAGACATATTAACTCCATCCATCCATCCATCCTTCCATCCTTCCATCCATCCATCCATCCATCATCCATCCATCAAACTTGACTTCTCTAAATGGTTTTCAGAATCTGTTGGAATCCTGGCAAAAACCAATGCAGATTTGTTCCTGTCTTTGATTCTATACGTTTACCTTATAATGTTTTGCTAGTTTTTTGATACTTTGTTAAAAAAAAAAAATTTTTTTTTTTTTCCTCTCTTTTGTTTTCTATTGTTTATTGTTTGTTTGTTTATTGTTTAAGGAAATTCTACCATTGCTGTTCATTGTTCTTTAGTTTTAGCAGGTCGCTTTCGTAAATGAGCCCATGAGGTTCAAAAGATTTACCTGACTAAATAAAGGTTGAATGAATGAATGAATCTTCCTCCTGGTTTTACATCATGTCACAGGGGCAGCAGCTTGAGCAGGGAGTGTCCAGACATCTCTTTCCAGAGCAACTTCTTCCATCTCTTCTGGGAGGACTCTTACGGCCTTCCCAGACCACTCCAGCATGTCCTGGGTCTTCCCTGGGGTCTCCTCCCAGTCTACATGTTAACATACAATAAAATGTACAGACAAAAATAAACAAATTATTTTGCAACTAACATATTTGTTTACGTGTTGCTTTGCATGTAATTTTTTCAATAGCAAATTAAATGTTGAAGCTATAAAAAATTAGCTTTTTACAAGTTTATATTTGATGCTATCGTATTCAGTTGTACTTCCTTTGTCTTCACAAAACGATCAATGAAAGTAACGTGAAAGCTTGTTAAAGTGTAATAACAAGTAGTTTTTCAGTTTTCACTTTTTGACATTGTGATGTTTTCAACAGCTGTACTACATCATCCATTACAAAGTGTTCTGTCTTACTTTCGACAAAGTAAGTCAATACAACTTGATCTACAACAGGCAGACAATGACACAGGAGCAAATTGTTGTAAACAGGAAACAACTTACACATTTGATGGAGGACCTTTTTCAGTAGTTGTGTTCTTCCATCCTTGGATGTGACCACTGACATCAGGCATCACAGGACCACGTTGATGTTGAGCACGGCTGCTCTAATGGAACTGTTACCATTGGTGTATATTTTAACAGCTTGACATAAAAAATGACCAACTCCAAAATTGCTCTATTGACTGAAGTACTAAATTATGGTGTGTGGTGTCAAATGCTTTATAAACATCCTGGAAGAAGATACAACTTTCATCTTAAATGTAGCTTGCTGTACTGTGCAAGCATTAGAGTTTTGATTCTAGTGCTTCCACACATGTATTAAATTAAAAATTTGCATGAATTTTCACGTTTAAATTAACTGCAGTCCATGTTGTGATCAAGTACCATGTTTTACTCTCTGCTTACAGAGATTAAAACATTAAAATGGTTTACCACATTTGGAGACACTAAATTTAAAAAAAGGGAGTGCTAACCTAACAATTTGTTTCAGCCATCTCTACCATTTGGCTGAAGTTTGTGGGACAAATTAATCCACTGGATGGCACTGTGACAGGAAATGACAGGTTTGTCCCTCGGACCCTCGAATCAGGTTTTTTTTTCTTTCATTCAACCTTTATTTATACATGCTAGCGTTGTTGAGCTACGGGGACTCATTTACAAGAGAGACATGTTAAAAAAACAAAGTCTGTCTACTAATAGACCTTTTACCAGTTGACGTCATCGCGCATGCGCACTCGTATTTTTCCAGAATTTTCCGGAAGTCGGGGGTAATAATACTACTCTGGTCGCGGTGGTGATCCTAGCTCCGTACGGTGGTGATCCGTGGATGGTGGTGATCCAAGCTCCGTGGATTACGTTCCTACATTACATCTTGGATATGGGAAACAGACAAAACAGAACAACCTCCCGCAGCAGAATGCTACTGGACAGTTGCTAAGCTAGCAGCTAGCTAGGTCTACTACGAGACCTCGCTGTTCCTCAGTCCACTGCCTGTGTTGAAGTTTCAACCTGTTTCAACCTGCGACATGCAAAGAGATTCTTCCTTCAACCCCCCTGAAGAAATAACAGGTGAATAAAATAGCATAAAACATGCAGCTGTATAAGAATGAACAGACCACTGCACTGTTAGCTGTCATCATTTGAACTCTTTCTGCGTTGAAAAAATATACAGTAGTAGTTTCCACAAGACAAACATGTTTTATTAACATTATTTGAGGTCTGACTTTAAAAACATTTCAGCCATTTCTCTGTTTCTGTAAGTCATTCGCACAGTTTTGCTGGGAGCATCGGTGAAATGCTGTCACAGAAAAAAAAAGCAATCCTGTCATCAATGTGTAAAAGCATACAGTTTACAGTAACTATACACAAGACTGTTTTGTTTATTGTCAAACATGAATAAATACTTTGTTTTACAGCAGCAACTGTCCACCAACTCCTTGCTGACAAAGGGTTTGATGTCAAGTCAGAGGTGGAAAAAGAGAAGTTAGTCTGTTCAACCCCCCTGAAGAAATAACAGGTGAATAAAATAGCATAAAACATGCAGCTGTATAAGAATGAACAGACCACTGCACTGTTAGCTGTCATCATTTGAACTCTTTCTGCGTTGAAAAAATATACAGTAGTAGTTTCCACAAGACAAACATGTTTTATTAACATTATTTGAGGTCTGACTTTAAAAACATTTCAGCCATTTCTCTGTTTCTGTAAGTCATTCGCACAGTTTTGCTGGGAGCATCTGTGAAATGCTGTCACAGAAAAAAAAAGCAATCCTGTCATCAATGTGTATAAGCATACAGTTTAACTATACACAAGACTGTTTTGTTTATTGTCAAATATGAATTAATACTTTTTGTTTTACAGCAGCAACTGGCCAACAACTCCTTGCTGACAAAGGGTTTGATGTCAAGTCAGAGGTTGAAAAAGGGAAGCTAGTCTGTTCAACCCCCCTGAAGAAATAACAGGTGAATAAAATAGCATCAAACACTGTGCACAGTTTTGCTGGGAGCATCGGTGTACGGTGGCCCTGAGGTGCAAAACACATTAACAAATAAGTGTTTAGCCTTATTTGTTAATGTGTTTTGCACCTCAGGGCCACCGTAGGAGTGTTGTGACCTTTTTTAGCAGTAAGTGCAATAAAGTAAAAATATCTTTGTAAGTACAGGTGTTTACAGCAGCGTCTAACTGGCCCGGCGGTGCACAAAGATTCGCTTGCCCGCTGGGCCGACACGCATTTATGGACCTGTCAGGCCTGTCATGATCCAAATATATGTATTTTAAATAAATTATGTCGACCGTGACATCACATTTGTTGAAGTTTTTGAAGGACATCACGCTAATCCAATGAAAACTCACAGCACTCCTCAGCTGGCTCAGTCATTCCCTCCCCAATTTGACCAAATTTATATACTGTATTCAAATCCATGTTTATTACAGTAATTGATTAATGAGATAGTCCACACATCCCAAAACACATTGATTGTAGTACATTAAATTTAGAAATGAACACACCAACCTTTAAAAATAAAGAAACTGTGCTCTAATTTGACTTTTAGTGAAGTGGAACTTTTGTTTAGTTAAATTTTTTAATCTGTTAATATACAAATGCTGTTTTAGTGTGCTGGTGAAGATTCTCAGTCGTCCAGGACATGATAAAATCAGAACAAGCGCTCAATGCAAAAACAACTGGACTTTATTTGTTGCAGAAAGGGTGAAACGTTTTCTGCAACAAATAAAGTCCAGTTGTTTTTGTATTGAGCGCTTGTTCTGATCTTCTGGTATGTGTTGTTTCTGTTTGTGACTTATATAAATAATGTGTGTGCTTGTGAGACATTTAAAGATGTTTTGAACTTCTGGCAGGTCTCTCTGATGGCGTGGAGATTGAACAGGGGTCGCGGTCGTCAGCTACTTCATCTGCCGGAGAGTCTGGATCGAGAAACCACAGCCAGGGCTTTGAGCATATCTTAAAAGGAAAAAAACAAGGAGTTTTAAAATCTAGACAAAATAAAGGAATTAAAGAAACATACAGATAAGCGTTATTGGTTTTTAATGTTTACTACTACAACCTGCAATAGGTCAAGAATGGCTCCACGCTCAAAATGTCCTTGTGAAGACCAGCCAGCAGTGATGGTGGGCTCATTCCGGTCATCAGGATGTCGTGGGTCAAAACACAGTCTGTTCAGCGTTCTCCTGGAAAACTTCTCAACATAGATGTCATGCCTTAAATGACACCAACATGAAAAATGTGGTTGATATCTAACACATATTAGCAAATCTATTTGTAGAAGTGTTTTTTAAAAAATGTCAAAAAACTATTCCAGATCTTACCATTGTAGAAAACATTTAAAACCGTACATATGTGATTGCATTTATTATCTAGTGCCACTAGAAAACAACAATAATTAACACAATACAATAAACTACAATTGTACAATGTTGAATAGTTTTTTGACTGGGATAAGACAAGATAAGTGATATTGTATTATTCCAATTGTTGGTGAAGTTTCACTGAAAGTCACCTTTCTGGGTATTTGTGTTATAAGCGTAATATGAAATGTCTTCAGGAACACTGATTAAACTCACTTTAAAACTTGCAGCTCATCCAAGTAGCAGGTGCAGTTCGTTTTTGGGCTGGTCTCTTCCATGTACAAGGTAACTGGGTGCAGGTTGGTGTATTTCCAACATGGTTGCAGCCACATCCTCTGCAAAAACAATCACAAACACAATATACAACTATTGTATGTGTCATTATGGAATTCACATGCAAAATATATTGTTTGTAATATATTTAAGATTTTCACACATGTTACGTCTAAAGTGTAAGCTGTATAAACAGCATAAGTGCATTAGTAAATCAAAGATAATTAAATTTCCCTAGGAAAGCTATCACTTGGGATAGTTATTATTTTTCACATCACAACATCACCAATTGCCTCAGGTTGTATTTAAGACATAGTTTACAGAAATCAAATAAGAAATAAGGACGCTGTGAACATTTGTGTGACTCAAACGTCATGTTTTTGTTTACATACTGTGCTTATACTGACGGCTCATTATGAAGACATGGCGCTAGTTATAGCAGCTAACAGAAGATGTTGAACCTGTAACAATAACCAAACCAGTCTAAATATCAGAAGTATTGGTGTGAGAAATTTAAAACATTTATTTCTGACGCTTGGATAATACAGGTTGTTGACAACTACACACAACGGCTCACCCTGCTGGACATCCGCAAAAAGCCTGAAGGATTTCCCCAATTTCCATCAGCGCACACAGTCACCTCCTCTCGTATCTGCGGCACAATGTTCAGGCATTTTGACCAGTGGTTGTCCACTATTTTAAGAAATCAAGCTTCTAAATTACAACTCTCTATCATTACGAAGCTCCTCGGCTCCTTCCTAACCCCCGGCATCCGGTTTCGGCTTTTTGCCGTCCAATCAGAACGCTCGTTTCTGCCGAGCTTTGCGTGATGACGTCAACTGGTAAAAGGTCTATTAAACCCCGACTACAATTAGAAAGTTCATCAGACAGTAAAAGAATAACACAAAGTAAGTCAGTAAATTGTTGTTCTATATAAACAAGTTGCTGTTTGCAATGCAAGGTGTCATACAGCTGTTACCCAGCTAGTGGAGGTGTCATACAGCTGTTACCCAGCTAGTGAAGGTGTCATACAGCTGTCACCCAGCTAGTGAAGGTGTCATACAGCTGTTAACCAGCTAGTGAAGGTGTCATACAGCTGTCACCCAGCTAGTGAAGGTGTCATACAGCTGTTACCCAGCTAGTGAAGGTGTCATACAGCTGTTAACCAGCTAGTGAAGGTGTCATACAGCTGTCACCCAGCTAGTGAAGGTGTCATACAGCTGTTAACCAGCTAGTGAAGGTGTCATACAGCTGTTAACCAGCTAGTGAAGGTGTCATACAGCTGTTAACCAGCTAGTGAAGGTGTCATACAGCTGTTACCCAGCTAGTGAAGGTGTCATACAGCTGTTAACCAGCTAGTGAAGGTGTCATACAGTGGTTAACCAGCTAGTGAAGGTGTCATACAGCTGTCACCCAGCTAGTGAAGGTGTCATACAGTGGTTAACCAGCTAGTGGAGGTGTCATACAGCTGTTACCCAGCTAGTGGAGGTGTCATACAGCTGTTACCCAGCTAGTGGAGGTGTCATACAGTGGTTAACCAGCTAGTGAAGGTGTCATACAGCTGTTACCCAGCTAGTGAAGGTGTCATACAGCTGTTAACCAGCTAGTGAAGGTGTCATACAGCTGTTACCCAGCTAGTGAAGGTGTCATACAGCTGTTAACCAGCTAGTGAAGGTGTCATACAGTGGTTAACCAGCTAGTGAAGGTGTCATACAGCTGTCACCCAGCTAGTGAAGGTGTCATACAGTGGTTAACCAGCTAGTGAAGGTGTCATACAGCTGTTAACCAGCTAGTGAAGGTGTCATACAGCTGTTAACCAGCTAGTGAAGGTGTCATACAGCTGTTACCCAGCTAGTGAAGGTGTCATACAGCTGTTAACCAGCTAGTGAAGGTGTCATACAGTGGTTAACCAGCTAGTGAAGGTGTCATACAGCTGTCACCCAGCTAGTGAAGGTGTCATACAGTGGTTAACCAGCTAGTGGAGGTGTCATACAGCTGTTACCCAGCTAGTGGAGGTGTCATACAGCTGTTACCCAGCTAGTGGAGGTGTCATACAGTGGTTAACCAGCTAGTGAAGGTGTCATACAGCTGTTACCCAGCTAGTGAAGGTGTCATACAGCTGTTAACCAGCTAGTGGAGGTGTCATACAGTGGTTAACCAGCTAGTGAAGGTGTCATACAGCTGTCACCCAGCTAGTGAAGGTGTCATACAGTGGTTAACCAGCTAGTGGAGGTGTCATACAGCTGTTACCCAGCTAGTGGAGGTGTCATACAGCTGTTACCCAGCTAGTGGAGGTGTCATACAGTGGTTAACCAGCTAGTGAAGGTGTCATACAGCTGTTACCCAGCTAGTGAAGGTGTCATACAGCTGTTAACCAGCTAGTGGAGGTGTCATACAGTGGTTAACCAGCTAGTGAAGGTGTCATACAGCTGTCACCCAGCTAGTGAAGGTGTCATACAGCTGTTACCCAGCTAGTGAAGGTGTCATACAGTGGTTAACCAGCTAGTGAAGGTGTCATACAGCTGTTAACCAGCTAGTGGAGGTGTCATACAGCTGTTAACCAGCTAGTGGAGGTGTCATACAGCTGTTAACCAGCTAGTGGAGGTGTCATACAGCTGTCACCCAGCTAGTGAAGATGTCATACAGCTGTTAACCAGCTAGTGGAGGTGTCATACAGCGGTTAACCAGCTAGTGGAGGTGTCATACAGCTGTTACCCAGCTAGTGAAGGTGTCATACAGCTGTTACCCAGCTAGTGGAGGTGTCATACAGTGGTTAACCAGCTAGTGAAGGTGTCATACAGCTGTTACCCAGCTAGTGAAGGTGTCATACAGCTGTTAACCAGCTAGTGAAGGTGTCATACAGTGGTTAACCAGCTAGTGAAGGTGTCATACAGCTGTCACCCAGCTAGTGAAGGTGTCATACAGTGGTTAACCAGCTAGTGAAGGTGTCATACAGCTGTTACCCAGCTAGTGGAGGTGTCATACAGCTGTTACCCAGCTAGTGGAGGTGTCATACAGTGGTTAACCAGCTAGTGAAGGTGTCATACAGCTGTTACCCAGCTAGTGAAGGTGTCATACAGCTGTTAACCAGCTAGTGGAGGTGTCATACAGTGGTTAACCAGCTAGTGAAGGTGTCATACAGCTGTCACCCAGCTAGTGAAGGTGTCATACAGCTGTTAACCAGCTAGTGAAGGTGTCATACAGTGGTTAACCAGCTAGTGAAGGTGTCATACAGCTGTTAACCAGCTAGTGAAGGTGTCATACAGCTGTTAACCAGCTAGTGGAGGTGTCATACAGCTGTTAACCAGCTAGTGGAGGTGTCATACAGCTGTCACCCAGCTAGTGAAGATGTCATACAGCTGTTAACCAGCTAGTGGAGGTGTCATAATAAACTGCTAGTTTCTCTGACTGCTCTGAAAACACATCTCTTTAGACTCGCTTATCCTTAACTCTCCTAAATGTATTTTACATTATTTTGTATTTTATATTTTTTCATTATTCTATATTTCAATTTGTTCCTACTGATGTGTCAACTGTGTTTGTTTTGTTTCTTTAGTTTCTTCTTCAGCTGTTAAACTGAAGAATATACAGATTTCACAGCGGATAGGTGCAGCCGTGGGTTTGTGCTATGTGTATGGCATCTCCACGATACATGCAATCTTCACAGCTATATCCATGCGTTTGTGCTACGCGTATGGCATCTCCACGATACATGCAATCTTCACAGAACACCTGTTCACTTGAGTCATTCTCTCTTTGTTAGTTTTGGATCAGCACAGAGAGTAAGAAGTAACTCCTTTATCTTCCAGAAAACTGCTACTAACTTGTAACAAAGTCACTGGAGAGAAAGAATAAAGACACAAACCTAAAAGATGCAGTTGATGGTTGGGACTGAAAACAGCATCTAACATGTGTCTTGCTCCGTTTGTTCCTGAGCTGCAGCTCTACTTCCAAAATCCTCAGACTTTTCTTCTTCCTCTGCTTCCAGCTGTTTGAGCCGCTGTCTCCACATCTGTTCACTTCCGGTCAGCAACATTTACAGATGTTACAGCTCAATTTAACGTTCACTTCAACTCATTTGAGCAGCAGTCGAGAGAAAAGGCCTTCAGCTCGTAGCTACGGAGCAGAACAACAAACACTGACGTCACAACTGAGCAACTTCCGGTGCTGGGAGAACATCACTTCCGTTAGCTGCTGCTCTTCAAAATAA
Organism: Garcialebias charrua; assembly: GCA_038048925.1. Taxonomy (NCBI): domain Eukaryota; kingdom Metazoa; phylum Chordata; class Actinopteri; order Cyprinodontiformes; family Rivulidae; genus Garcialebias; species Garcialebias charrua. The sequence goes on from JBBPBX010026896.1 coordinate 23,780, forward strand.
GAGCTCGAACTGAGCTGCTCTTCAGCTCCATCCTTTAGTTTCTGTGTTCCCATGGCAACTTGTAAATATTTTACTGAATTTAGACCCATCTGATGTAGTTTAAGAAGGATTAGTATTTAATCAAAGAAGTGTGATTTAAACTCTTCAAATCACTGAAACTCAGGGTTCAATCAAATTGATTTTTAATAGAAAGTTTCTCAGTGAAATCTTCTGAAAGACACTTTCTTTAGACAAATTCTAGTATAATAAAGTTCAGTCTTTGCATTTCAACAGTGGTATTTTTTCTTAATATTGTGTTCATCTTCTCAGGTGTCAGACACTTTTAAGATATATTCATAAAATATACAAATCAATAAAATGAACATTCATATTTCTACTTTAAAACATTTTTATTTTCAAATGTAGTGTTTCAAAGCACAGCTGTGAGGAGTTGATCCAGATCTATAGATCAATAGATATCAGTTGTGCCTTAGAAGAAACAGCTGCTGTGCAGATGTGTGTGGGGCAGATCACATCTGTGTTGAGCAGCATCCAGTTTGCCTCATGCAGGTAATGGAAATTGGACTCGCACAGCTGCGACCTGCGGAGCGGGGCGGAGCGGAGCCGCGTGTAGTGTATTTTTGGCGTCATGCAACAGGTCAGAGAGAGTCCTGTCCAGCACCTCAAAGGAGAGACAGGTCTGCCCCATGTACTGGAACCAGTCCTAGAGACATCAAATCACATTTCTTCATCAAATAAACAACAATCAGTTAGAAAAACTGTCATCAAGTCCTAAAGTTCAGCCATTCTCTTAGAAAAAAAACATCAAATAGTTGTGTAACATCATTACATGTTGTATAAATATAGGATACAGGCTGATCCATGAATCAAATGAGATCAACTTTATTAATAAAGCAGATTTAAACAACAAGAGTTGACCAATGTGCTGAACAACAAAACCCAAAATAACATCCATAAAACAACAAAGTGAAGTTCAGAGTAAAAACACTCAGCACAAAGTCATGAAGAGCGCTCCAACAAATCAGGAAGTCAAAAACTAAATCCTTCAAGTTTGTTCTCATCTCGATGCTTAATGCATTCCTCATTAAAGAATTATCAACCAAAATGGAGCCAGCTGCCAACTAGCATGTGTTTGTTTAGCTGCGGAAACAGCCGAAGTGACAGAAAATAGGTGAACAATGTTGACGTGTGTGGAAAAGTTGTTTGTGATGGAGAACAGTTTGAATTTGTTACTTTGTGTTTATGTTCTAATTTGTTGAGTAAAGTTTGGCAGCAGATAAATGATGACTTCTGTTTTATTATTATTATAGCTGCTTTACTCATTTTGTCTCTTTTATTTAGCGTTTAGCTGCAGATTCATTCTTATATTTCCACCTAAACGTCTTCTAGGAGATTCTACGCTTGTCCCATTCCTCCATATTTGTTGACCTCCACAGACTCCAGCAGACAAATGGAGCTCCATCATGTGACTCCAGTTTCCACATGATGTTTGTCACATTCAGCTGAGTGCTCTGTTCACACACAGTTTGTAGACACATTTCAGAATTACACATGAATATATGTGGAAAACTACCGGAGTCAACTCTTTCACACTGGAGGAGAACATTTTCATGTTTGACTTCATAGTTTGTAACGAGGAGCTTTTAAAGAAACTCCCTCCAAGTGTTCACTGGATGAACATGAAGTGATGAAGCTTTGGATCCATCTTGATCCACAATGATCTCCATGCAGTCCTCTGACTCTGATGTGCAGGTGAAGCTGTGGAAAAAGAGCTGTGAGCTTGTGGGCCTTCAGGAGGCCTGATGCAGCCTGATGGGACCATCACACTGAACAAGTCCACAACCTCCTCCATCATCAGGGACACTGAGGACAACACTGAACCTCTGTCTTCACTGTTTATTCACAAAGTGTCCAACTCTTTTCATACACGTGTCTTTAGAGTTACGTCACCAAAATTCAAGTCATTTAGATTCAGACAGCAACAATTTACAACATAAAGTTTAGAAACAGAAAAATCCCACTGACCATCAACAGGAACATCTGACTCAGTCTGTGGTCCTCCCCCAGAAAATGTTGAATAAAGTAGATGTGATTTCCTGCATTTTGTTGTATTTTAACAGGTTGTTAAACATCTACATTTGTAAACATTTTCATCCTACCCCCCTCCTCCTTGACGGTTCCGACTCTTCTCCTCTGAATTCACTGTCTGACTCCACATGTGAAACCTCCAGGCACCTCCTCCGTCTGTTCATGTCCGTTGCCTGTGGGCTCCTGCCCGCGTACGACTGCCTGGTTAGCTCGGCACTCACCCCCACCACTCTTTAAGGGGCGGAGATTTTTTAAGGGTGGAGGCAGATTGTGATATTAACAAGTTGTAAGTGGCTGTTGTGTTTAAAATGAGTGTTTATGTAATTATTTTCAGTTTACATATTCAATATAAGATTTGTTTGTTCAACGCAGTCATATTTGTTCATAACTTTATTATTAATAAGCCTGAGTTACTGGATCCAAACAAACAGCAGAACACACCCTGTCAAAATAAGAGTTCTCGGGTCCTGTTCCAGCAACAAATTAAGAAGAGTTAAACCAGACCAAGATGGCCGCCACAGCTAATACAGTTTAGGCCACAGGAAAATAAGTGTCCCTCAGTGAAATGTTTAGATATTTAACTAACAGTTGGTGTGGTAGTAGCTGACAGTAATCCAGAATAAATGTTCAAGTATGAACAGATCAGGTGTAACATCACTTCATCACATGAGGTCATATTTTGGTGAATTCCTTGAAGTTTTCTTGCTCTTTACTTCTGATAGAAACAGATTAGACGTCAGTGTCTTTGGACTGTGTCCAACTTTGGACCAAGTCTCAGGATTTCGTCTCTTTACTTTCCTTCACATTGAACCATTTGTACTTTTCAGCTGGACACACAGAAACAAGAATGAGAGCGTGTGCAGCTGGAAATCCCTCTCCAGCTGCTCCAGCTGTGAATGGACAAACAATAGTTTGTGTGTGTTCATGTTGGAGACGTGTTGCTGGAAGGACGGCCCTGTGCTCCATTTTCAGCTGTTTGCTTCATGTTGGATGAAGAGCAACATGTCTCTCCTTCAAGCTGCTTCAATACATTTAGTCAAACTTCCATCCTGGACTCCTGACTCATTATTTCTGAGGAATTTTATAACAACATCATGAGACGTCACGCTCAGAGTATGTTTTGTAAATAACTCTCAGCTACTACCACCTCAGAGTTAGACTCAACATCTGTAACACTGACTGAGTTAGAGACATTTATGTGTCGTCTGTTGTTATTTAACTGTGGTAGCCATCTTGAATTGGACTGATTTCAAATTCAAATCAGTTCTAAATGTTCCCACAATGATTACTTTCTGGAAGTTTCCTTAAACTCTGTCCAGTGGTTTTTCAGATATTTTGCTAACAGACAAACAAGATTGACAGCAACAATAATTGCTAAGATTTAAACAAAGATGTGGTGCATTGAGTGGCACTTGGAGTATGTTTTAGGAAAGAATCTTGGCTCTATCTCTGTCAAATGTTAGCAAAATATCTGTGAAACTGACTGAATTATAGACATTTCTGTGTTTTCCAACATGAGTTTTCTGTTCAACCATCAAGAACTGGGTCGGCTCCAAAACTTAAATCAGTTGTAGACGTACATCCACTGATTATCTCTGGAAAGTTTCATTAAAATATCTTCACTGGTTCATGAGATATTTTGCTAACAGACAGAGTTGAGTTTAAGAATTTAATGGTATAATTTTAAACCAAGGTCTCAGACAATCTATTAGTGCTCAGACGGTGTGTTGGGGATTCCTCTCAGCTACTACCACTCCAAACGTTACATCAATATCTGTAAAACTGAATTATAGACATTTTTTTTATGTTTTTAAGTTCAGTTAACTGTGGCAGACATTGTAACTTCAGCTGACGTGTCAAATCTCTTTGTTATTTTCATACAATGACAATAAAGTTTGTGAAGATTGAGCCAACATAAAGTTGACTGAAGTTACGTCATGCAGTTCATGAGTTCACCACCAGAGGGAGACAAACCCTCACAATCAACCTCACTGATGTAGTGATATAGGCCCTCTGTCTCGACCTTCAAGTACACCTCTCTGCATCTCTTTGAAACTCTAAGTGTTACACCTTCTTGAAGCCCTCAAGGAGACGATTGGACACTTATATTGGTTAACAATTATTATGAATTAATGGACACTAATTAATCAGATTGAACTTTCTCTTTAATGTGTGTTAATTCAGAATTGATCAAACAGTATTTTTGTCATTTCAATGATGATCTGTTACTTGCATGACTTTGACCCTTCTGCTGGTTTATTTCTGCAGAACAAGCAGTCTTTGAATCTAAAGCACAAGGTCAGAGTAAACGTTTAACTTGCAGCTTCTTTTGTGTTGTCTGTGAAGTAGCCATAATATTCTCTGTGCTCACGAGCGGCCATCTGGTCGCTCTGTAAACATTTTTCCTGTTGTCCGTCAAGAGACTTTCGGCCAATAGTCATCGAGGAGGTGGGGAGACCCCACCTCCCCTATAAATGGGCACTTCCTGCATTTTCCCTTTAGTGCTTTGGGGAGAACTAGTCACAACCTGCTTCTCTCCTCTGGGAAAGCTGGAGACGCTCCGGTCAGTGTGTCAAATAGACCCACGTCTCAGCTGGAGTTACAGTAAAGCTTACTGTAACTCACTCACTCATCTTCTGGAAGAATTTGTTTTCTGAAGTTTATTTTGAAAGTTCAGCCAGTAGCTGGCTCTGTTCCTGCCGGGAGAAGCGGCTCTTCTTGCTCGTCTGAATCAGCTCACACACGCGGAAGCCCATCTGGACGTGAACTGGACAACACAGTCCGTTAGTGTCCACAAACTTCAACTCTTATCTCCAAGACGTATCGTCAACAGGTAATGAGGCGTTGATGTGTTCTGAGCGTGTGTGAAGCCAGCTGAAACCTGTATGGGAAAGGTTGCCACCCTGGTTATTTTCAAAATAATTAACTTCCGTTAACTTAGCTTTCATTCATCTTCTTCCTCCTATTTTCTTATTTTTCATAAGCTGTTAATCTGTCAAGTAATGTGCCAACAGTTTAAGTTCCTGACTGTCTGTTTGTTTTAATTTGAATTCTTGTCAACTTAGTTAGTAAATCAGAGCTAATATCGATACAAATGTTTAATGTAATTTTTGTGATAGTTTCAATAAAAGGTCTATTTCCTGGTAGACCAAAATAAGTTGAAGTCTCTCGTGAAATTACATTTTTCCTAATTACAGTAAAAGCAATTTAATACCGGAAAAAGGAAGAACTCGTGAATTGGTGGCAGTTTGTGCAGATAATGTCTGCTCAGACCTGCACATCTAAATATAGGTAAGTCAGTAAACTGACTAATAAGTCCTATATCATTACACTGACACATTTACAACAACAACAATCTGTCATCAGGAGATTTAAAGGCTTTTCTCAGTCTGGCAGCAACATGTTCATATTTTTAATCATGTGATGAAACAAGGGTTGCAGGGAAACAGAGTTATAATAAATAAACAGGAAATTGTGAACATAATGGGATTGAGAGAAACGCAATTTCAATCCTGTGTGTCCTGTACATATTGCAGTTCTGACAATAAAGTTGACTTTGACTTGACTTTGACTAATGTAAGTAAAATCTATTTTAAGTGACTCGAGTCACTGAGTTGTCTGTTTCTGCACCATGTGAGCTGTGGAACCAATAATTGTGAAAATGATGTTTACATCTGTTAAAAACTGTGTTTAAAGCAACAACAACTGAAATTACTGCATTTTTAATATTCCTATATTTCACCTGAACATTGTGTCGTTGCTCAGGAGGAAACTTTCTGATACAGTGATACTTAAAAACAAAACAAAAGAATTAGACTTTATAACTGTGTTTATTATATAATTATTTAATAGAGAAATTTTACAATTAAAAGTAAAAGCTGATTTAATAGATTATTATTTTCAAGTTTTTCTAAATCATCAACCAAAGAGAAGCACGTTTCAGCTGAAATCAGCCGATGTTGAAAAAGCTTAAGAAAATAATGAAGTGTGTTTAAAAATAAATGTTACAGCTAAAATGTAAACACATCTTTGGAGCTATTTCCTTATTTATTATTCAACTTTAAAGTCATTTCTGCTGAGGCCAGTCTTTTTAAATAAAGACTTCCTGTGAGCTGCTAGCTCTCAGAGTGTGTGTTAGGGATGACTCTCAGCTACTACAACATCTGGTTTTTACTCAACATCTGTAAAACTGACTCAGCTGTAGCCATGTTTGTGTTTTCTAATCTGAATTATCAGATTAACTCCTACAGTTAATCTGTTGTACGTGTACATTCAATTACTTTCTGACAGATTCATTACATTTACTGGTACATGAGATATTTTACTAACAGACACACAGGCAGGCTAATATGAGTGGCAGACTTTGGTGGTGGTGGTGCTAAACAGTTCATAGTAACACAGCAGAGGTGTTTGTCCCTTGTTGATGTGAATCTTTAGGTTTGAATCCTCTTTATTTGTCTCTAAGTTGATGGAAGCATCAAAGTGATGCATGTAGAACAGAAACTAAAGGTTCTCACATGTTCTCAGTCTCCAAGAGCAGCTGCACAACCTGAACATGTGCAGCTGCTCTGCTCCCAGTCCTTTGTTGCAAGTCTCAAGAGTTCAAGAGTTTGATTCTCATCATTCCACAACATGACATGCATGAGGAGGAACCAAACAGTTCCTGAGCTCCACTTATGTCAGCATTTAAGAAGTAAAGAAGAAAATAAAACTTTATAACTTGATGTTGATTTATTTTCTCACACTTCACCTGCTTCTCTTTCCTGCTGCCAGAAAGGAGAATGATGAAGTGATGTTGTTTAGAAGAAAATGTCTCGCTCACTTTTCTTCATGTCACTGCCACAAGTGACAGCAGCTCTCTGCATGTGCTGCATCACTTGATTGATGTGACAGGAGGAAAGGAGAGGTGTTTGTGAACTCTTCAGAGTGAGCTCTCGTCCAGTGCTCCCTCAGCAGGAGCTCTAAGTCTTCCTTCTTCTCTTCTCCTCCATCCTGTTGGAAGCTGCACACTATTGACTTCAGCTCACATGTTCAAAAACATGCATGTTAGGCTCACATGTTCAAAAACATGCATGTTAGGCTGCCTTCAGGCCCAGGAGGAGCATGCAGAGAGATGTGTGCTCTCAACGGGGTTTGCCTGCTTAAATAAAGCTTCATGAATAAATCAATAGTTTGATCACATTTCAGTCAGTTTGACATGAACACACATGACATCATGTTTTATTTCTGGTTGTGGGCTTCTGTGTCTGAGAGTCTTTCTAATGGAAACAGGATCAATTCTCTTCAAGTTCCTGTCACATCCAGTTTTCATGATAAACACTAAAGCGTTCATGGAAAGAGAACATTACTGATGTATGGCAGAATCAATTCACGCAGCTCACATGAACAGTTGTGGAGATATTTGCATGTGCAGGAACGGAGAGATGACAACGCCTGCATGGAAACACATCATTGCTACAACAGCTAACACAGACAGGAGCACAGAGTCTGATGTTTCTTTACATTATTCACAGTCACTATTAAAGAAAGATGAAGAAGAGTCACATCTTGTAGAAACAAAGATTTTGAAAGACTTCTTCCTCTTTGTTGTCACTTCCTGTTTCACTCCGGCCATGCCATGGAACTAATTCATGGATATTATGCAGAATTTATTCTATATTAACATGTTCTTCCTCTTTTTGTGTTCGTGCATGTCACAGGCATTTGAAGGTCCAGTTTCTTAGGTCCACCTGTAGAATCCAGTCCAACAGTGGTGCTGCTGGGAGGTGGACTGGTCTCCAGTTTGAATTAAATTCACAGTTTGAGCTCAAAGCTCACACAGAAGAAGTGTATTCTAGTCAGAGGGTTTCTAACATTCAGAGCCTCGTGTGTGTAAAGTGTTGTCTTAGTAGCAGAAAGCCTCTGATCCTGCTCCAGTGGGCCGTCCAGAACAAACACCAGTGGATGGAGACACGTCCAACACTGTGGACAGAGTGGACGTCAGAAAGTGTGTGGAGGTTTGAAAGCAGAGCTGTTGTGTTGCTCTGGATCAAAAGCTTCAGCTCCAGCTGCTCTGTTCAAATGGAAACACTAAATGCTTCATTTGATCATTTCTCTGTCCACTTCTTCATTTTCAGCCTGTTCTCTGCTTCACTCTTGTTGCTCTATTTGCAGCCTCTTCAGTGGATTCTTGCTGCGGTCATGTGATCACTGTGCAGGATCAATCACCTCCAGGATCATTGGTTCAACAAGTCAGTAGAGATGATAGAAGAACCAGCAGATGTTCAGTGGAAACGTTTCACCTGCTGTCACAATGTGTTTCTATTAGAACCTTCAAGTGGACGCATTAGAGCAGACAGGAGAAAGAAAACATGTCTCCTGTTCCTGCAGATGTTCAGCAGACAAACATCTGGCTGCACACTCCCAAACCTTGGTTCTGGTGAGTTCTGTTCACAGAACCTGCTCCGTATCTCAGCTCCAAACATTCCACTAACACCCCTCACAACACCAAGAAGAGGTCAGAGGTCAGGGAAGAAGACATCCAGGAAGATGTTCCTTTCAACTCATCAACATCTGGCTCACAAGAAGCCCACATGGTTCATCAACATCTGGCTCACAAGAAGCCCACATGGTTCATCAACATCTGGCTCACAAGAAGCCCACATGGTTCATCAACATCTGGGGCCTCATGTATCAACGGTGCGTACGCACAAAAACCTTGCGTACGCCATTTTCCACGCAAAACTCCGTATGTATCAAAACAGAACTGAACGTGGAAATGTGTGCAGCTCCACGCCAACTCCAGGGCTGGCGTACGCACGTTTCTGTGGTTTTGGTGCCTTTGGCGACACTTACAGGTGATTCTGAGAAGCTGTTCATGATGTGAAAATAATTAATATTCCCACCAAACACACATGATTAACAATTATTACATCCACATGGACGCAATTAAATAAAGGACGCGCAAAGTTGTGCAAAAAATACATTTAACAGGAACGGATTCAGCCTTATTGGAGGATATAATAAATAGTGTAACACACAGAGCATTTATTTATAAACAGATATAATTTTCTGATCTAGGATATGGCTTATCAGCTGTTTTCAGGAATAATCCTTTTTCAGTTTGGCACTGCTGTGCACTGGAGCGCAACACAGGAGCCGTGCATCATGCTTGCATGTGCAGAAGCAGCGATCAAACTGTTCGACAGGAGCTTTCCAGAGGGAGCTGGCAGACCGATCGGGGCTGTTCCAGTCCAGTCCACACAAAGCCGGATCATATCCAATGGAATGGTCTCATCCATATGATTCCAAAGGCTGAGTTATGGTCGCGCTTTGGAGCGTGCGCACCCTCGCCGGTGTTACACGGCAGTGGAGGTGTTTCATAATCTGCGTTTATTGTAGATTTCTCCAAAATGACATGTGAAAGTACACCATATATAACTTGTAGGAGAGTAAAGGCTTCACAGACAAACAGACTGCGCACAAAGGCTGCGGCGCGCTCAGCGTTTGTGGAGACTCCAACATCACGTCATGTCATGAAAACTCTCCACTGAGGCGCAGAGACTCGTTTCTTCATATCATCTATTAAATAAACAAAGATCTATGTTCTACCTGTCATGAACGGCTGCTTCTGTGAAGAACGGGCGGTGGACTCACGAGGTAGCTTGGCGAACTCAGCTTTATTGAACTGCTAATAGCACGACATGTTAACGTCTCGTCAGGCTCAGTTCACAACTAAACACACACACTGCGCATGCTCAGTCTATACTAGCTACGGCAACCCAACTAGGACATATCACCACATCTCCCCCTTTTAGCAGGAAACACACGTTTCTAAACTACCCTGTATATAACATCCGAACACTAGGACGTTGGGGTCGACTGCCCTCGGTCCACAGCAACGTAGGGATTATTCTGCCCTCGATAGTTGCTGTTCCTATTAATTCGGTGAACAACTAAATATTTTCCCGGTTACTATTTACCCACATCTATGTTTCAACTAAACATTTTTCCAGTTACTATTTACCCACACCTCAGAACTCTATGTTTCACACTTATCTACAAACTACACAGGTCTATATTTCACACTTATACATACAAACTACACAGGTCTATGTTTCACACTTATACATACAAACTACACAGGTCAACTTCACTTTATCCTTTTTTTTTTTTAGTCATTAAGTGTCTCGGTACCTTAGAGGGATTCTGATTACCCTTCCCCTGGAAGTCACCTGTGAACCTTCTGGAGTTGAGCGCTCCACCTCTGGACCCATGTGTCTCTGGTCAGGAGTTCTGGTCGCAGGATCAGCACTGTCTTCAGGTGGAAAGCTACTGTTCAGTGTCACTGGAGAATCAGGTGGTTGTAGCTGATCTGGTTGGTCTGTGGGAAGTGGGACAGCTTGCAGATGTCTCCGGTTCCGTCTTAATACAGCTCCATTCTCCGTTTCCACCATATACGACCTTGGCTCATGGCATTTGCCGATGACCTTTGCTGGGGTTTTCCAACTCTTTTCACCATCCAGTTTTATCCTGACGTCTTGTCCTGGTTGTAGTGCAGGAAGTGGTTGTGCAGAATGATGGCGATCGTGGAAGAATCTGTAGGTTTCCTTTGTCTGTCTGTCCTTTTGTTGAATCTCATGTCTGTCCACTGGAGCAGCTTTCAACTTGCTCTCCAACACTGGAAGTGTGGTTCTGATTTCTCTTCCCGTCATCAGTAGTGCAGGGCTCACACCTGTAGCAGCACTAGGTGTTGCTCTGTAGCACATCAGGGCCAGATGGGGGTCAGGCTGCTTCAAAATGTTCTTTGCAGTCTGAACCGCTCGTTCGGCAGCACCGTTCGCCTGAGGGTAGTGGGGGCTGGAAGTTGCGTGCACAAATCCATACTCTCTGGAAAAGTCCTGGAAGTCACTGGATGTAAATTGAGTTGCATTATCACTCACCAGTTCCAGTGGAATTCCCCACCTCACGAACATGCTCTTGAGTCGACTTATGACTTCACGACTCGATGTGGAAGACAAACGAACTATTTCAATGTCTCTGGAATAATAGTCCGTTACAATGAGATAATTCTTACTCTCATGCTCGCACAGATCTGCTGCTATGCGCTGCCAGGGGCCCCCTGGTAGAGTAGAAGTCAGGAGAGGTTCGTGCCTCTGTGTTGGTTTGTGTTCAATGCAGAATTTACATGTTGACACAGTCTGTTTAATCTCAGCACTGATGCCCGGCCACCACACTGCCATCCTGGCGCGTGCCCGGCACCGTGTTAGTCCTTGATGTCCTTTGTGTATCTCTGACAGCACCTCAGCTCTCTGCGCAGAAGGAATGACCAGCCGGTCCTCGAATAACACCAAACCATCAGCTTCTGAGAGATGTGCTCGTGCTGAATGGTAACGATGAAGAGATGAGTTCCTCGCTGTTCTTGGCGGCCATCCGTTCCTGATGAACTTTATAATCTGCTGCAGTTCGTGATCGCGCTGAGTTGCCTCACGGATCCTTGAAAGTCTTTGGGATGAGGCTGGTGCATTCACCATAACTGATTCAACATGTGCCTGTACAATGTGATCTGTAGTCTCATCACTCACATGTCTCTGTGGCCTCCTGGATAGGGTGTCGGCTACTACCAACTGTTTGCCTGGAACGTGCTCTGCTTCCACGTTGAATCTTAAAAGCCGCATCAGGAGTCTCTGGCACCTTGGAGGGGCTTTGTCCAGGTCATAAGTGTTTATGAGTGGTACAAGTGGTTTGTGGTCTGTTTGCAGAACGAAACTGTCCATTCCTTGAACGTAGCGTGCAAATCGCTCACACGCCCACACACCTGCTAAACACTCCTTTTCGATTTGAGAGTATCTTCTCTCAGCATCAGACAGCGTGCGGGAGCAGAATGCCACGGGCTTTAATCCATCCTCGTGTTCTTGTAGTAGAGCTGCTCCTAAGCCATAGCTGCTTGCATCTGCGCTGATAACAGTTTTTCTACTTGCATCATAATATGCAAGAGCTGGAGCTGACACCAACATGGCTTTAACAGCTTTAAACGCCTGTTCTTGTGTGTCGTCCCATACCCACTTGTTCTCTCGTCGTAGCAGACTGGTGATCGGGTGTAGCTTGGTGGAGAGGTCTGGCAGGAATCTCCCCACATAGTTAATCAGGCCCAGGACCTGACGGAGCTCCTCCACATTTGTGGGACTCTGCATCTTTGTGATGGCTTCCACTTTCGTCGGGTCTGGTTTTATTCCTTCACCGCTGATGATGTGGCCAAAGTAACGAGTTTCTGCTTTGCTGAAATGACACTTTGCTTTGTTCAGCTTCAAGCCGCTGTTTTTGATGGTTTTCAAAACTGCATTCAGGTGGTTGTCATGTTCCTGTTTAGTCTGTCCATAAACAAGGATGTCATCCATGACTACGACAACACCTTCATGGTCACTTAACAGTGTGGACAACTGTCTTTGAAAGATTTCTGGGGCTGACGTGATACCAAAAGGTAACCGCTTATAACAGAATCTACCACTGGGGGTTATAAATGTTGTCAGTTTTCTGCTCTCTGCATCCAGAGGGATCTGCCAGAAACCACATGACGCGTCTAAGGTTGAAAACACCTTAGCTCCTGCCAGCTTTGGGGCAATGTCCTCCAAAGTTGGTAAAATATAACGCTCTCTTTTCACTGCTTTGTTTAAGCGTTTTAGATCCACACAAATTCTTACTTGGCCGCTGTTTTTCTTTTCAACAGGAACCATTGGGGCGCACCAATCAGTAGGCTCAGTAACCTCTTCTATGACGCCCAAATCTAGCATTCTTTTCAGTTCTGCCTCAACCTTAGAAAGGAGAGGAAATGGGACGCGTCGTGGCGTTGTCAGGCTGTAGGGCTCTGCATCTGCTCTCAGTTCTATTTTTACCGGGTTGCATTTTAGCAGGCCTATTTCTCCAAAAACATCCTCTAAGAGGTCTGTATTAATATTATTAATTCTCCTGACTAAACCCATCTTCCTAGCTACACTACCTCCCAACAGGTTATGAGCATAGGGTCCCTTTATGACTGTGACCCAGAAACTGTATTTCTGTCCTTTAAACTGACTTATGGCCATAAACCTGCCTACACAGTGGACTTCACCTCCAGGGCTGGTGACCAGTGGCATTTTAGCTTCTGTGACTAATCTTGGGCTATTTGGCAGTCTATTAAATGTAGTCAGCGACATCACTGTTATATCTGCACCTGTGTCGATTTTAAATCTGACTGTACAGCCATTTATAGGTAATTCTACAAGCCACTCACTTTCTGAATCTGGCTGCTCTATTATAGCTGGCTTTACATTAGTTACTGCTCCAAGAAAAATCATGTCGTCACTCTCTACTGAATTGTTAGAAACTACTGTTACCTCTTTCAGCATTTTTGATTTGCAGACTATTTCAAAATGTCCCAATTTATTGCATTTATGGCACCTCTTGTTCTTTGCTGGGCATGGCTGCGTTTTTCCATGTTGTCTATCACAGCGTGAACATGTGAAGGGGTCTTTGGGCTCACTGGGCTCCGGTTTTCGCCTCCATCTTGCGTCATTGTCGCTCTTTGATGTTTTAAAATGGCGTCCCCCTTGACTCATTGCGTCGACCATGTGTTCAACACGCAAACTAGCACTCTGCTGCTTTATTTGTTCACTTTGCCTTGCTATCTGAATAGCTCGTTCCAGCGTGAGGTTTGCCTCCAACTGCAGTTTTTCAGAAATACTGTGGTCCAGTATTCCAATCACAATTCTGTCTCGAATGTGTTCGTCTTTTGTGCCTCCAAACTCACAGTTTTGAGCTAGTTCATATAAACTTCTGACGAATGCTTCAACAGGCTCTCCGGCTTTCTGCACTCTTTTATGAAAGCAAGCTCTGTCGTG